>BMAO01000657.1:0-262085 GCA_019973975.1 Trichonephila clavata | reverse complement strand
ATATACTAGCTGTTACCCGCCCGCTTCGCTGGGTATTTCATGATGTTTTATAAATTTTTACTGCTTATATATATGTATAAATTATTGATATCTAAGTCCTAGCATTAAGAATTCGATTGAATTGAAAAATATACTTATACCTGTAACTGTCACCTGTTGATAAAAAAAAAGGGCAGAACTCATCTAATTTGTATTTTCTAAAAATCTCTAAAATTGAAGCATAGAATGATGTTTGCTCTTTCGTAACTCAAAAACCAAGTGGATTCCCGCAAAACCAATTTTCGGTGGATCTCTACTCCGTAAATTGAACATGCAAGCCAAATTTCAAGTCTAAATCTAACAGAAAAAAGCAAAAGTTTTACTATCAATATCCCCGTAATCCCGTTGAGAGCCGTTTTCCAAAATAACCGCTCTTAGCGGATTTCAATTCAACAAAAGAAAAATGCAAACCAAATTTCATTATTATAGTCCTTGTAGCTCGAAAAAAGTAATTTTTTTTGTCAATACGTCCCAGTAACCCCTGCAACCCCCCAGAACTTGATTTGCTTAAAATTTATTCTTAGTGGATCCCTATTCAACAAAAGAAACATGCTTAACAAATTTCAAGTATATGGGTCTAACAATTAAAAACAGGAATTTTTTTCTGTAACTCCTCTTGACCCCTCGCAAACATCTTTGGGGTCAATTTTCATTTTACTCTTTGTTAGAGGAACTCTATTTCATGAAAAGAACATGCCTACCAATTTTCAAGCAGGATGAGCAAGTAGTTTAAAAAATGGAAATATTTATCGATTACGCCTCTTAATCTCCCGAAATTAAACTTAGTAGTTGATATTCGCGAAACCCATTTTTGTAGCGTTTCTCTACTTTACGAAAGGAATCTGCTTATCAAATTTCAAGACTGTAAGTCTAAAAGTTTAAAAATGGGGGTAATTGTCTATAACGCCACTTGAGCCCCCGCAACGCCACTTCTGGGTCTGTTTTCACAAAACCATTTTTGTAGGGGAATTGCACTCTATGAAAGGAATCTGCTTAGCAAAATTTGAAGACTGCGCCGTCCAATTAATTAAAAATGCAAAAAATTATCAATAACCGCCCCTTGAACCCCTGCAACACCACCTAGGGGTCGATTTTCACAAAACACATTTGCAGTGTATTTCTATCCTATGAGAGGAATCTGCTAACCAAATTTCAAGACTGTGAGTCTAATAGTTTAAAAAAAGAAATAATTATTTATATCTGCCCTTGACACCCCGCAACACCCCTTGGGGGTCAATTTTCTCCAAACCCGTTTTGTAGCGCATATTTACTCCATGAAAGAAACATCCCTACCAATTTTCAAGCAGGTAGGTCAAATAGTTTAAAAACGAAAATATTTATCTCTTACGCCACTTATTCCCCTGCAACGCCACTTAGAGGTCTGTTTTCACAAAACCTTCTTATAGCTGATCTTTACTCTATGAAAGAAATCTCTTTATCAAATATAAAGACTGTGCGTCTAATAGTTTAAAAATGGAAATAATTATCTATAACGCCCCTTAAGTCCCCTCAACGCCACTTGGGGGCAATTTTCACGAAACCCATTTTTAGCATATCTCTACCCTATGAGAGGAATCTGCTTACTAAGTTTCAAGACTGTACGTCTAATAACTTAAAAATAGGAATTTATAACGTCCCTTAAACCCCCCACCCCCGCAACACCCCTTGGGGGTCAATTTTCCCAAAACCCATTTTGTACCGGATATTTACTCCAGGAAAGAAACTTACCTACCAATTTTCAAGCAGGTAGGTGAAGTAGTTTAAAAACGGATATATTTATCTATTACGCCCCTTAATCCCCGCAACGCCACTTAGAAGTCTGTTTTCACAAAACCCGTTTTGTAACTGATCATTATTCTACGAAAGGAATCTATATATCAAATTTAAAGACAGTGCGTCAAATAGTTTAAAAATGGAAATAATTATCTATAACGCCCCCTAAGCCCCTGCAACGCCACTTGGGGGTCGATTTTCAGCAAACTCATTTTGTAGCGGATCTCTACTCTCTGAAAGGTATCCGCTTACCCAATTTCAAGATTGTACGTCTAATAACTTAAAAATAGGAATTTATAACGCCCCTTAAACCCCCCGCCCCGCAACACCCCTTGGGGGTCAATTTTCCCAAAACCCATTTTGTAGCGGATATTTACTCCAGGAAAGAAACTTACCTACCAATTTTCAAGCAGGTAGGTGAAGTAGTTTAAAAGCGGATATATTTATCTATTACGCCCCTTAATCCCCGCAACGCCACTTAGAAGTCTGTTTTCACAAAACCCGTTTTGTAACTGATCATTATTCTACGAAAGGAATCTATATATCAAATTTAAAGACAGTGCGTCACATAGTTTAAAAATGGAAATAATTATCTATAACGCCCCCTAAGCCCCTGCAACGCCACTTGGGGGTCGATTTTCAGCAAACTCATTTTGTAGCGGATCTCTACTCTCTGAAAGGAATCCGCTTACCCAATTTCAAGATTGTACATCAAGTAGTTTAAACATGGAAACAATTATTATTAAAGCCCTTAACCCCCGTAACGCCCCTTGTGTTTCGAATTTCGGAAAATCCTTTCTTAGCTGATGTCTACTCTATCAAAGGAACATGTGTACCAAATTTCAAGTCTGTAGGTTGAATAGTTCCAGAGATTTCGTGATTAGTCAGTCAGTCAGTCAGTCAGTCAGTCAGTCAGTCAGTCAGTCAGTCAGTCAGTCAGTGAGTCGCTTTTCTCCTTTATATATATAATAGAGGGATCTTCATCTGCTTTGTTACTCGAAATCAATTTTATTTTTTTCTGCGCACATCACTTATTTTTTTAAGTTCTATATGTTATTCTTGTTTAAATCACGAATCTTAAAAATACTTGCTGTGTTCTCTGAAGGATCAGAAACATTTAAGAAGCACTCCCTTACACATTAATATTTATGACTGCCTCATACGTCAAAGTATTTTTCAAAAAAAAAAAAAATAATAATAAGTGGACCACATTTTCATTGTTATTTATCTGTGGTATCAGTAATATACAAAGAAGGCTCAGCCTTTCTATGTTAATTAACCTGAAACTACTGCTGCTCCATTTCATTTCCATTTAAAGTTCTCTGTGTAGCGAAACAGGAAAGGGATGTTTAATTGGCTTCGCATGTTTAACAATTGAAAAGTATGGCTGAAGCTTTGGTTCACGTTTAGAATATAAACATAAAACTTTTCTATTGTTGCTTTGTCCGTTCTTGATTTAGTAGGTATTTGTATGTTTTATTAACTACATTTGTTACTATAATCAGTATTGGCGTAAGTAATAAGTTCATTTCAATGAACAAATTTTTTTCAAAGTATTTAAGAATTTAATTTCTAAAACAATATATTTATCGAATAGAGTCAAGGTAAATATAATAATAACAAATACATTATAATTTTATGGGGATTGTTATGATAATTTTGAAAAAAGAAGTTTTTTTTGGGGGGGGGGGTCATGCTACGCAAGTAAATATAGATGCAGTACTTAATTTACATTCTGTAAATTTATACATACTTAACGAGTGAAATGAGAATAAAAAAATATAGACACATGAATTAAAAATGTCTTTTGAAATACCTTTCGGAAGCAGCCTTTCATATATAGTTAAAGCAAATAATATTATAGTTTATGGTGCTATTTAATATAAATTTGCGACTCATGTAGTCGGTTTTGTTTTGAAAATTTTAAGTTAATCAATGGACATAATGTCATAGTTAAATAAAAAATAAAATCAAAGAAATAAAGTCTTGCATATTACTCGTATTTTGACATTTTATATGGCTTGAATTATTATGTCAAAGTAATAAATCAGTTTCACCCAAATAATGTCTTCTTTTTGCGATCCTAAGTAAATATTTGAAGTTCTCTCAGTTTCTGATAGCAGAAATTTTTTAATCTTTCTGTAATAAAAAACCCTAATTGTGTGTTCAATAGAAACAAATCGTAAAAAATACTCTCTCTCACACAGACATGTTTAACTCTTTTATAATCTTCAAATATACACACTTGTAGATTTTTTTCTTTCAATTTCTTTTAGCATTTACATCAAACGATAAAGGGATCTGAGGTTTGAATTTATTTTTGTTAATATAAATCCACTAATATATATTCATAGCTCTCTATCGCTGGATCGTAATGGAAACTATATACTTCTTTCTTTTTGCTAATTTAAATCTTTAATCATGCATAGATATGAGACTCACTTAAGACATTTTTCTGATTTTAAAGGATAAAACTAGAACTCAGAATGCATTTTTTTTTCAGATACAAAAGCACCCAAACATTAATATTATAATTTATCTTCTCTATTAATTCTTTAGCAGAATGTTCATTATACTTCTCAATTCTGAATGAATCAATTTCTTAAATATAAAATGTTTTCCATAATTCACTCCTCAATGAAAATCGGGACTTTTTATTTATCTTCTGAAAAAATACCCCAAATTTTAAACAGTATTAGTTATATAAGGCTAAGGTATCTTCAAATAAAATGTTTTTAATTTTTTCGCAGGAATAAGGAGAAAAATTTAGATGAAAATATAAATGATAGATTAAGATTGTGACGGATCTATACGCGGCTCTACTAATCCCTTCATGACTCTTTTAGGAAAATATTTATTTTAACCAACTTTCACCGAGTAAGGAAGCGTGATTATGTAAATGAAGTATATTATATAAATTCTGTTTTCGCGAGTTGGCAAGTAGGAGTTAACATAGAGTCTCGAGTTAGTTGAAGATTGAAAGAGAGTGGAATTAGTTAGAGGTCTTGGAGTTGTCCAGGAAAAGGATTACAGAGCGTGGATCCAACGACATTGATCAAGCTGCTAGAGATCACCTGCAAGTTTCCAGTGTAGGATCTGATGCATAAAAAGTACAGGTATTGTGAGCTTGATTAAGTAGAAGTTAGCTTATTAGTGTGCGACGTAGTTATATTTGAGCGTATTTAAGCTATCTTAGATTCAGTTGAGGGTCTGTAGTAGTACCCCCGTGTTGTAGAATCTCACCTCCGCGCTCTACTATATAACCACCTACTTTAATTAGATTGTTATTGTGTCTGATTGATATTTGGAAATAATAAATTGATTAGATTGAAATCATGTCTGTGGATCATTCAGTTTCTTCCACACACCTAGCAAGTTTACAGGCAGACAAGAGGGTTCAGATGTAAGCAGGAACCGACCGCTATCACAAGATTCATCAATAAAAATAGTACTAATTCTTACTTGTGTTGTTGAATTAGATAATAATTATCCAATAAAACTATCTTATAACTTGAATTATAATTTAACTACTGTTTAGGTTGGAAAATAAAAAAAAGACTTAAAATTCGTTACCTTAAAGTGTTCTGAATAAATTTTTTATGTACTATGTTACTCCTTATCATTGATTAATAAAAAAAAACTATTCTATATTGTTTAATGATTAAACCAAAAACTGCAATACAAAAAATAATTCACTTCACATTTGATTTCGTGTATCTATTTTATAATTTATTTATCATAAAATTATATATTTGCAGGTAAAAATTCTTGATTTTGAATTATATTTATGCAACACTTTTAAATACTTTTCTTCCATTATTAATATGTAATATTTTTAATTATTAAAATTTTCAATTCTTTTAAAATTTCTGCTAAACAATTGTCATAAAATGTTACAATTTAAATAGTATTATAATTTAATAAAAATTGCAAAATTATTTTATTCTTAAATAAATTCACATTGTTTAAATCCTTTGTGCTGTTTAAAGGACTGTATACACAGCAGCTAGCAATACAGAAATCTAGTAATACACAGATGTTGTTATCTCTAATAAACCTATGATACAATTATGACAATAAAATTATGTAAGATGGGTTATTACTGTGCTATTGAGTATTCAGTGAAAGCTTAGTATTAAAGTAGAAAAAATTCATAATAGGAAATGAGTCCCTTATGTCTCTTCCTCTCTCATCTTCCTCTTCCTCTTTTACACTTTTATTTATTCAATCATAATTAAATTTACAAGTTACTTGAAAAAAAAAAAGAATTTCAGAAAAAATAGATATGCATATACATATGACATTTCATAAAATATTTCATAGCCTGAGGCCGTAAAAAATTTCATGAAAGAATTCGTTTAAAAAATAAAAATATCAAGATTTGTTGAATAGTTTTATTGACAGGACAATTTTAAAGTTTTATTTTTCAGTTAAAGTTTCAAGAATATCATGTGGCCGCGGTAGCCAAGTGGTCTAGGCATCGGATCGTGGCTAGCATGTTATGAGTTCGATCCCAGTACCACTGAAGACCCGCCGTGTAGGGAAGCGATGCACGTATAATTTGTCGAGAGCTCAAACGTCCTCCCATTGGTGTGGTGTGGTAGTTAGGAGAGGGGGTGCCAGCTCAGGTGTCGTCCGCGTCACTTGACCATGGTTCAAAATTACGCGATCCGTCCCCAAAAGCCCTCGTGTAGCTGAACAGTGGGACGTTAATATTCACTCATTCAAGAATATCATACTACAACATAAACATTTTATACAGCAAATACTACTTCCTGCGTGTGAAATGCTTCAAAAAATGAAAAGATACACACAAAGATTGAATTAAGAGGATTTTAAATACCATGTTTGTTACATTTTTAGACACTTTTCAAAGTTTTTTTTATTGTATTTAATTAATAATTAAAATAATAGTTCACTTAAAGTTTGTATGAATTTAAAATAAAGGAGTATGAAAACTTCCTTATATGCCATTTGTTCTGCCCATTTTATAGCGTGCCATTGAATTGCATGCAAAACTGATGAAAAAGCTTCAAGGTTATATAATAGTTTTTTATCCTATAATTATTTTATTTTTTTTCCTTCACTCCCCCTCCCCCAATAAACATAATTTTTTAACGTTTAAAAATATGCTTCAAATATCGTTGTTTTTATTTCACATTCTTACAAGAGCTTGAAAGAGAAAAAAAATATGCAAGATACAGATATAGTTTTGTCTCGGTAATATCTAATCTCATGTTCAGGCTTTCATTCTAAGAGTTTACAATTTAATTTCTTTTAGAAAAAGAAAAAGCTTGGTTAAAAGAACTGTGGGAGTGCAAAATCAATAAGCGTAACAGCGGTTCTAATGACTATTAAATGAAATGTTATTTATTGATGGATAGACGGATATAGGTCTTCATATTCTTTCTCAATTTTGTTGGAGATTTCCTGTTTAAGCCCATTGGATAAAACATGAAAATTAATCCTTCACATGCGTGTAGGGAAAAATTATCCTACTCATGAAATATGACGTGAATTTTTTTTAAAACCTGTTTGGCGAACAATTTGAAAATTAGGAGCCCTAATACGAAATTGCTTCATCATTTCTCTAACAACTCTTTAAATTTCTTTTTAAACGCTACGACTACGCTTAATTTTCTCTTTTTTCCGCTACGTACAAATACTGTAATGTGCTTATGATGATTCCATGACTGACATCATAAGTTAAAATGTCACTAACTCAAACCAGTTTCCCCAATAGGAATTAATTAAACTGAAATTAATTCTCAACACACAGTCTTTTCCTCCCTCTTTAAAAACACAACTTTTTGCTATGTATACTGTCACGAAAGCCACTCAACCAAAACTGAAAACCAAAACGAAAGCCACTCACTAAAACTGAAAATAGAATGAATAGTAATCTTTTCTCCTGAATTTTCGAGGCTTCTCCGGTTGGCTTTTAACTATTTTTGAGAAGTCTATACACTAAAGCAACGGTGTTCAAAATCTTTCAACTCACAGAACCCCTAGAACTAAAAGGTGTTTTCGTAGAACCCCTAGAACTAGAAAGTATTTTCGTAGAACCCTGTTCCACACACGCTCACTTAGAAGAATAATTTTAAAAAATAATGTTTAAAGTAGATCAACAGTAAATCAATGTAAAGGCAATTAAAAAAAAGTATTGCATTCATTCTTAAAAATTTTAATCTACTTTTAATATAATTTACTCATTAATAATATTAATCTGTGATCCACAAGTGTCACCTACCTATGCATTATGTTTAGTAACTGGGATATGTGCTGTATTTTCTCACAGAAACTGTCCAAGTCTAGTTCTGTTGAGAATAACTGCAATCGCATTACATACTCTGAATTTCATTTGGTTCTATACTTTGTTTTTTTAGACACTAAGGTTAAGAAATATTCTTGACTTAGAAATATCGCTCTGAATGGCATTAAAATGTTTATAGCTGTACGAGAAATAATGTGTATTTTGAATGAGAGAGATAATTTGCAACATAAAGATCTATTCTTGCTTAAATTTAGATTTTTAACATCGAATTTATTGATATGTTGCAGGTGTTTTTCCACAAATATAAAAAGGTGCATTTTCCATTAGAAAACAATTTAGTTTTGCAAGACATTGTACTATGGAGTATAAAATTATTTCATGGAACTCAGGATAGTAAACAATAAAATATTCACAATCTAGTAATATATATATATAATATATATATAAATAGAGAGAGAGAGAGAAAGATAAAACGTTTAATATTATTTTATAATATTATAATAAAAGTTTAAAAAGTATTGTGTAAAATAAGGTTATAATGTATGAATAAAATTTTCAGTTTCTTAATGACAGGAATGAGCTTTAAACTCTTGTGGGTGTACAAACATTTTAGAGAACGTGAATCCATTTTGCATACACATTTATAAGTTTCTTTTCAATTTTTTTATTGTGACTCGGGGAATCCCTGGGTATACCTCGTGGAACCCGAGTTCCGTGGAACATAGTTTGAAGACCACTGCACTAAAGTATCAGAGATCTTATGTAGCTGATCTCCATAAATATTTCGTGCTTTTTCATTCATCTATACAAATAAATAAAATTGAAGTGTCTGTTTGTAATTTCAAATTAGAAGCTTTTTACTAAAGGCATTTAAAGGTATATACGGTACTTATATCAAAAAATCAATTTTTAAAATGTTTGTCTGTCTGTCTGTTTGTTTGTTCCGGCTAATCTCTATGACTTCTGGTCCGATTTTAAAAATTCTTTCTTCAATGGAAAGCTACATTATCAAGGAGTAACATAAGATATATTTTATCTCCATATTCCCACGGGAACGGGAGCTATGCGGGTAAAACGTTGACGTTGCTTACTTCCCGCCAAGTTGGCGCAAAATTATGCATTTGTTCAATAATGGAAATTTTAATAAAAATTTTCTCACATTTGTAACAAATAACTGAAACATAGTGTAATTTAGCATCTTTACAAAAAGCAGTTTTTTAAATGGTTTTTTATTAAACGTCTAACGTTTATTACGTTACGTTTGTTAAATGTCAAACTCAAACTTTGAGAAATATCGTCAAGTTGGCTAAGAAGTTCTCTATTGCGACAATCCCAGATATTTTAATGCAAATTTTCTCCCACTTTTTAAAGAGGGAAACGAAATAAAGTTTTAGCGAATTGCACGCGCGTGATATTGAAAATTCTACGGTAATATTAATTGACAGTTTCATAAAAAGTTTTGATTACTTTAGTAGTTTTGATTAGTTTGATTAGCTTTGAAAGTATTTATTACTTTGAATTTTTGGAATAAGTACAAAGACTACATGGCGGAAGATATTTTGCGACGAAAACCAACCGAATATGCCTTTCAATGAACACATCTACAATGAAACGCAATAAAGGTTTTCAGAATGGTTGGGAAGAAACTACATGATTTTGGAATGATTAGTCCTAGACGTGTCGACGGAAATAGCTTTGATAATGAAATTACTTGAGAATTAAACTACGATTTTATAGCATTGCATCAACTAACAGAATTTATCCCTCAATTAACTCCAGAGAACAAAGTGTTACGTAAAATATAATCCGGCATTGGTGCATTCTTTTTTCTCGACGCCCCTGGAGGAACCGGAAAAACGTTTTTGCTAAACTTATTATTAATGACCATCAGAAAAACCCAGAAGATAGCAGTTGCTATGACTTCTTCTGGTATAGCCGCGATTTTACTGACCAACGGTCGTACTGCACATTCCGTTTTAAAATTATCGCTTAATCTTGCATTTGAAGATTCACTCATCTGAAATTTCAGAAAAAATAGCTCTCAAGGCAGGATGCTTCCTCAATGTAAGCTTTTAGTATGGGATGAAAGTACGATGTCTCACAAGAAAGCTGTAGAAGCGTTTAATCGGACTCTTCAGGATTTACGAGATAGTACAGATATCATAGGAGGAATGGTAGCTGGCGAATTCAAGCTTATGGGGAAAAGTTGAACAATTCATTCTGAAAACGAATATGATAGTGTATCTTCATAATGACGTAGATTCGGAACATTATGTAGAGACGTAATTGAAAATTGGTTATGGATGTTTGGACGCAAATGCTGGAGGTTATATTTTGCTTCCAGAGAATTTTGAAATGTTGAAGAAAATGATGTAAATCTTATTGCTCAAATTTACCCGGGCTTGCAACAAAATTTAAATTGGGATCAGTGGTTGCGCGCAAGATCAATATTGGCGCCTAACAATGACATTGTCCATAAAATCAACATTGAAAATTTAAACGACGTGTGGGGGAAGGGGGGAATTAAAGAAATATTTATCAGTGAATACAATCATGGATAAAGAACAAAGTACTTCATATCCCACGGAGTTCTTAAATTCACTTGAACTTTCGGGTGTACCCTCACATAAACTTCAATTAAAACTAAATGTACCAGTTATGCAAAATCTTGATGCTCCTCGACTATGTAAAGGAACGAGGCTTTGGATCACAAAACTGACGCAGAATATACTTGGTGCCAATATTTGAACACAAGTCATGAAAAAGGATAGTGTTATCATACCTCGAATTCCAAGTATCCCCACTGACCTACAGTTTCAATTCAAACAAGTTTAATTTCCAGTTTTACTGTTGCTATTAACAAAGCTAACATTTCAGATAGCAGGGATGCATTTGGAAAGGCAATGTTTTTCCCATGGCCTACTATATGTAGCCTGATCGGTGTGTCCAATGCCCAAATCTTCACTTATTTGCAACTGACGGAAGAACATATAATATGGTATACAGTAGCATCTTAGAATAATATTCTGTTTTGAGTTCTTTTAAAGAGGAATTATATATTAGACGTAGATACTTTCGATTTTTAAAAATATTAATAGTTTAAGTAATTGAAAATTTGTTGTTAATTATTATAATAAATTACGTTTTCAGTTGTTTAAAACTAAGCTCAATTTTAGAATTTTTAAATTTTATTGGTTCCAGTCAAGGGATTAAAAAATTACTATACTATATTATTTACTTTCTATTGATAATGATTACGACTTTGACAGTTATTTAAAGACATCAACGCGAGCGGGGAGCCGCGGGTAAAAGCTAGTTGTAGTATATATATATTATAATAAGTTAGTTAGATAATTTATTAAAATGTAGTTTTTTATTTTTTGAAATTGTGATTAAAGTATACATACAGAAGGAAAAGGTTTGAATCGTTCTCTCAAAACACAAAAGAAATTTTTTTCAAAAAAAAAAAAATTGAAAAATAATGAATAAAAGTTATTCAATAGTTTTCAAAACAGTACATCAGTCATTTCTGCCAAAAGATCTTATAAATTTTCAACTCTTTGCTGTATGGTTGCTCAGAAAAAACATGCCACATGCATGAATCACTCTTACTCAAAGAGTCTATTTACTGAGATATGTCACACGACTCCCAGAATGAAAGACGAAGTGATACAAATGTCATTTGAGCTCTGATGTGTGGGAATACAATAGCTATTGTGAAAAACTGACTAGCTGTCTATTTTTGGTAAAATAAGAAGGGCGTCTTCCCAAAAGTGGCTCTTTTGCACATTTAGTATGCTTTAAAGATCTTATTATTTTTTCTTTTTCTCTCAATAAGGCAATTTTTTTTGTTTACTACCCAGAGGAAGCAGAGCTCACCCGACAAGGATCGTAATTCTGTATGTTTTGTTCTTATTCAGATAAAAACTGAGCACGTAACATATTCTTTATTTTACCTCAAAAATATTTATATTATTGATTTTGCTCGCTATTGTTCATATCATTTCGGTGAGTTGTTCATTCTTTCTTTGACATTCGCAATGTAATAAATTTTCCCTACTAAATCTGAAACACCTGTCTAATAGTTGAAAATTTTATCATCTTTTACCTATGAGATAAATCCATCAAATGTAGCAGGCATCGATATTTTACTGCTACAAAACACTTACTCGTATCAACTTTGTACTATCTACTGATAAAGAGCACTTAGATTTTTAATGTTCACAACCTTTTAAAGCAACCGCTGAAATCTTAAACACGATAAGAATATTCAAATAGACTGTTATTCGTTTTAAAAACATGTATGGAAATTTATAATCTCTAATTCATTAATAAAATAATATTTTTACATCTTATTTGCAAATGTAACCTTATTGAGAGAAATGAAATTTACTTTTATCAATTACAAATAAGGCATTCGTACTTTGCTTTTAGCAGAAAAAGAAAATGCTTTCTGTTCTTTGATTCATAAAATTAAATCTGGAACGCGTTAAAATTGGAATTTCTTAGTATAAAATCGGTCTAATAAAACAAAATAAATTCCTTAATATTGAAGTTTTTATAACCGTCTTTTTGATTAAATTATTTACTTTTTATTATTTCTTCTTTTTTTAAAAAAAAATCGACCATTTAGATCTACTCTTATAGCTCTCGAAGGGATAATTTCGTTTTTAAACCGAGTGAGTGAGTGAGTGAGTGAGTGAATATTAACGTCTCACTGATCAGATACACGAGGGCTTTTGGCGACGGACCTCATAATTTTGAACCATGGTCAAGTGACGAGGACAACACCTGAGCTGGCACTCCCCTCTCCAAACTAGCTTTCAAACTAAATAGGTTGCAATTTGCAATTTTGTTATCCGTTTATTTACAATCCGTCACAAACTAATTGCAAATGTTTTGCAATTAGTTTGTGACGGATCTATACGCGACCTCATACTAACAAACCTTTTGAGTATTCTTTTGGGCCAGCAAAATTTACCAATCTTCTCCTAAAGAAGGAAACGTGATACGCAAATTAAGTTTATTATATATATTCCTACGTCGCGAGTTAAAAAGTTAGTGAATTGGAAGTGAAGAGAAGATTGAATGAAAAGTTAGAAAGTTAGAAGTTTAGCAAACTAGAAGTGGCAAAAGAGATTCAAGGTAAAGATTACCTTATGACGGATTATATTCAGGAAGAGAAAGTTAAATACAATTGATTAGAAGACTGCCTTAAGTCAGGTATAGTCAACTTCATATTACGTTGATGTTTAAAGTGTTAAAGTCGTTAGGCGGTCATTAAGTGCTTATCTTCTGTGTAAAGTAATATCACATTACTATAAAGTGGCTGTTATATGTTTTCTCCCAAAACGCGGATCTCGTCTCTTCTCTCTGTTGCTTGACTGAATTATCCTATTTATAGTGTTATTTGTGTTTGAGTTGATAATAGTTGCTAAATAAAATAATTGGAATTTATCATGTCGAATGATCCTTTAATTCAAGGGTGAGCAAATTTTTCCAGAGTGTAGGCTACTTTTGATATTTTCAAAGAGTTGCGGTCCACCCAGTGTCAATGGCGCACATAAAGGTGGGGGAGAGGTCCACGGGTTCGGACCCTCCCTCTCATAACCATTTTTTTCCGGTTCATTATAGTCCCATGTATATAGTATGTAAAATGTAATTAAGTATTTGATATTAGTAATTTTTTTATTCAGTAATTTATTTTTTGCTGTTTTTTGTTCCAGACAATCGAAAAAATAAAAAATAAAAAAAATATGTTTGGCTGCGTATTGGGGTATGATACGAGAATGGTAGAACTTCAACCCTCGACCCCCTTCTCCTCAAAAATTCTTGTGTCCAATGTCGTAGGTGCAATGAGGTAAGGAAAAGAGTTTATTATTATAACTCAATAATAAGTACGGAATATGTACTTACTTACAAAACTAAAATAAAAAAAAACACATTTAAAACTGCGTTTAAAGCAAAATGCGATACAAACTAGATAATAATAGCCCTAAATATACACTGGTGTCCAAAAGTTAAGCATAAATCGTAAAATGCGAAAAACATGGAGTAAATATTCGTAAAATTATTCCAAATTTCGTGCGGATATTAATTGGGTGAAGAAGAAACATTGGGTTTATGCAAAATTTTTCAGTCGACGTCATGCGCGAAACACCGGTGGATGTCGGAACGCGGAGAAACCGATTCACGCAGCATAGGCAGTTCAGACAAGTTTCGTGCAACTGCTGTGCGAAGGAACGTTGTTGAACATCAAACAAGGTGAATGATGGCACAAAGACGCCAATTGGACATGTTTACGAAAGGAAGAATCGTTGGAATGCTGGAATCCTCACGATCACAAACCGAAGTGTCTCGAATTCTGAATGTGGACCAGTCTGTGATCTCAAGACTGTGGCAGAGGTTTCAAAGAATGGGAGATGTTACAGGACAACCAGTATAAAGTCGACCAAGAGTCACAACCCCTCGCCAAGACCGATATCTGGTAATAAGTGCGCGACGTCAGATGGGCAGTACTGCCAGAGCACTGGGTTCGGCACTCACAGTCGCCACAGGAATACGAATTTCGAGACAAACTGTTTACAGGAGACTCAATCATGCTGGCCTGTATGCCAGAAGACCAGCAGTTTGCATTCCCCTCCCGTCTGCGCATAAACGCTCTCGTTTGAACTGGAGTTTGTAACATCAACATTGGAGTGGGGAGAGTGGACCATTGTGATGTTCAGTGACGAGTCCCGGTTTAGTCTGAGTAGTGATTCTCGGTGGGTAACGATATGGAGAGAACGTGGAACACGTTTTGAACCAAGAAACATTACTGAAAGACATCATTTTCCATCAAGGGGAGTAATGGTATGGGCAGGCATCATGATGGACGGCCGCACAGACCTCCCTTTCTTTGACACGGGGTCTGTGACTGCTCAAAGATACAGAGACGAAGTTCTTGAGCCTAATGTTCGCTTGTTTCGAGGGGCTGTCGGTCCTGACTTTATATTCATGGATGATAATGCGCCATGTCACCGAGCGGTGCTGATTGATGACTTCCTTGAAACGGAAAACATCCAGAGCATGTCGTGGCCTGCGAACTCCCCTGATTTAAATCCTATCGAGCATGTATGGGATATGCTCGGGAGACAAATTGCAGCCCTTTCGCACCCACCAAGCTCCGTTACAGAACTGAAGAGAAGCTTAGAACCGTTTGAGCCCACAACTCATTCATCATCTCATAGCAAGTATGGTAAATCGCTGTGTAGCGTTCCTGGTTGTCAGAGGTAACCACACGCCTTATTAAACTGCAGCATCAGTATTTTGTTTAATGTTTCTTTCATTTTTTCTTTAAGGTGTGAATCCTTGCTATGCTCAGTTTTCTTTCAAACTGCTACTTTGGGTAATAAAATTAATTATTATCATTCTTTTGATTTGCTTCCTTATTTTATAACCATTTTACACTCGCATATCACGTTTCCCGCCATTCTGATTTACAGTTCCTTCTTTATTCACATAATTATCAGTTATGCTTAACTTTTGGACACCAGTGTAGTTATATCAAACGATTCATTTGTTATGAAACAATTCAAAATACATTAGAGAAATAAAATATTTTTATCTAAAGTTAGTTTTTGTAGTTATAGTCAGTAGAAGGCTTAGTCTGCGTACTATCAGCCAAACTTGAATTTTCCGTATATAATTATTAACTGGTAAAATTTTTAGGCGGTCACCCCAAAATGTCTTGGTGGTCCACCGGTCGATCGCGATCGACGTTATGCCCACCCCGGCTTTAATTCCTTCTACATCTTCAGCTGGGTCATAGGGTAGAAGGGAATTGGGCTCGTTTCAAGTTTACTTCTTGCGATTTTTAACTTAAGTCCACATTTCCCAACCACATGGGCTTGCAGTATTTGTATTTCAATAATTATTTCAGAGAATCCTTTTAATGTTTTAAAAAATATTTACAAAGTCTGTTATAATATTTCATATTTAAAATCGATTTATTATTTTTGTTTTATATTAAATTTTAAAGCAATTTCCTGTATAATGCTATATTTTTATATTTTTATCCCATTATGATAGCGTATTATTTTTAGTGAATAACTTTTTAAGATCTAAAAAAAGGTTTATAAATATTTTTTAAATATAAAATTTTTTCTGATACAGTTTATTACTTTTCACGGAATACTGTGCTAACTTGGAATTAAAAGATTTTTCAGGTGCCTAAAAGAAAAAGTATTCTCACACAAGAAGAAATTTTGCAATTGATGAATAAATCAGATTCTGAACTTAGTGATCTCTTGAATGATGATTATGCTGCGGGCAAAACTTATGAACCACGTACACGAGAAAGAGAATCAAGTTCAAATGAGTGAGTGAATAGTAATGTCGTACTATTCAGCTACTCAAGGGCTGTTGTCGACGGACCTCGTAATTTTCAATTATGGTCAAGTAACGAGCTAAACACCTGAGTTTACCTCCTCTCTTAATTTCTACACCACACTAACGGGAGGACGCTTGAGCATCGACAGATTTCACGCTCGTTGGAACGATCCTCGCCTTCTTGGGAGCCGTTTCTCCCTTTTCAGTCAATTGTTTTGATAGTTCTTTTGCCTCGGGTGTGAAATAATGGACCCATGTTTCATCCATGATTATGAAACGGCACAAAAATTCTGCTTTGTTGCTGTAACTTTGTAATACCGGGAGGTTCCTGCTTACATCTGAAACCCCTTATCTACCCGCACACCCGGCTAGGTGTGTAGGAGAAACTAAATCATCAACAGACACGATTTCAATCTAATTAATTTATTGTTACCAAAATATGAATCAGACTCAATAACAATCTAATTAAGATAGACGATCAAATAGTAGAGCGCGGAGGTCAGATTCAATAACACGGGGATAATACTACGGACCCTCAACTGAATCTACGATGGCTTAAATACGCTCAATATAAACTACGTCTCACACTAATAAGCTAACTTCTAATTGATCAAGACTCACGATACCTGTATTTCTATGAAGTGGATCCTACACTTGAATCTTGCAGGAGATCTTTTATCTGGATTTGATCAATATCGTCGGATCCACTCTCCGTAATCCTTTTTCCTGGACAACTCCAAGACCTCTTCATTATTACACGATCCTTCAATCTTCAACTAACAAACTAACTCGCAAACTCTGCTAACTCCAACTTGCCAACTCTCAAACTCGCGAAAACAGAATTATATAATATACTTCATTTACATAACTACGCTTTTTTACTCGAAGAAAGTTGGTTGAGGTATAATATTTTTCCCCAGAAGAATCCCCAAGGTATTAAGTATAGTCGCGGATAGATCCGTCACAACTTCGCTAAACACTCGATCTTCACGACACTGTTTTTGCTCGAGTGTAAGCAAACGCGGTACCCATGTTGCACACAGCTTTCTCATGTCTAAATTTTCAGATAATATGCGATGTACCGCATTTTTTGAAATGCCTACTATGTCTGCTAGCTCGCGCACTTTCAGTCGACGATCATCCAGTACCGCTTTGTGTATTTTCTTCGCCATTTCTAATGTCGTCACCTCATTTGGACGACCACTGCGATACTCGTCTTGGCAGCTCGTACGACCTCATATAAACTCTGCTACCCAATATTTTACTGTTGTAAATGAAGAAGCAGACTCACACACACCCAGAGTAGAATCTAATTCAGCTTTTACATTGGTTGGGCTGAGGCATATAAAATAAAAGTATTGCATAGCATATATATATATATATATATATATATATATATAACGATGACCAATTTCCTCTATTTTCACAAATTCACTGACAACATTCACTTTTAATGGCTACCAAACAAATATTAAATAACGTGGCTTCTTCAAACTTGAAATATATGCTTTATAGATTACGTACTTTCTAATACAGTGTTTTTTTTTTCCAAACAACTACCGCCATCTCTCGATCAGGCCGGGTACTTATGGGACCACACTCGTATCTATATACATAAAGGAGAAAAGCGACTCACTCATCACAATATCTCAGGAATTATCAAACCAACAGACTTGAAATTTGGTAGGCATGTTCCTTTCATGGAGTAGAGATCCGCTAAGTACGGGTTTTGCGAAAATTGGCCCCCAAGGGGTGTTATACGTAATTATTTCTAATTTTAAACTATTAGACGTACAGTCATGAAATTTGGTAAATAGATTCCTTTCAGGGAGTAGAGATCCTCTACAAAATGAGTTTTTTGAAGATAGACCATATTAAGTGGTGTTGCGGGGGCTTAAGGAGCATTATACATAATTATTTCCATTTTTAAACTATTAGACGTACAGTCTTGAAATTTGGTAAGTAGATTCTTTTCATGAATGGACGTTCTTCTGTGGACATCCGGACTGTTAGAACAGTCCTCAATCCCATATCTGAAGCATTGTGATGAGGGAGACTGCGAAAGTGGATTTTTTTTTATTCTGCTCAGATGCATGATGGCCATAGTAGAGATCCCCTGCAAAATAGGTTTCGCGAAAATCGACCCTCAATGGTCGTCACGTGTGGGGGGGGGGTTGTAAGGGGCGTTATGGATAAATATTTCCGTTTTTAAACTATTAGAGCTACCTGCTTGAAAACTGGTAGGCATATTCCTTTCATGGAATAGAGTTCCACTAATAAAGAGTTTTGCGAAATTCAAAACCACTAAAGGTGGTTGCGAGGGGTCAAGGGGAATTATAGAAAAAATTTCCTTTTTTTTGAATTGTTAAACCCACATACTTGAAATTTGTTACTCATGTTTCTTTCGTTGAACAGAGATCCACTAAGAATGGATTTTACGGAGAACGGGTGGTTAGTAGGCGTATTGACAAAAAATATCCCGTTTTCGAACTAATTCGACTATAATAATGAAATTTAGTTAGCATGCTTCTTTTGTTGAATTTAAATCCGCTAAGAACCGATCTTTTGAAATCGACTCTCACCAAGGATACGGGGCGAATTGATAATAAAAATTCCGTTTTTGCTCTGTTAGATTTAGACTTGAAATTTGGTTCGCATATTTATTTTACGGAGCAGAGATCAACTGTGAAAATTATTTTTGTGGAAATCCACTTGGTTATTGGGTTACGAGAGCGCAAAAAAATCATCCTACTTCAATTTTTAGATTTTATTTGAAATTATTAATTAGAAGTCCTTTTTATATCAAGAGGCGAGAGTTACAAGTATAAGTATATTTTTTAATACAATTGAATTCTTAATGCTAGGACTTAGATATATATCAATACTCTTTATATATACTATACTGTTCGAATTAATTGGGACAAACAATTTTTTCTTGTTTGAGTTGGCATGCGATTACCTGTTATGCCGAACCTTCTCAAACTGGGTATATCTGCTCAGAAGTAATTGGGTGGATCGACTTTGACTATAATTTACTCTTCTGATTAGTTTTAGTACATTAATGGTTCAGTTGTGAGCCTTTCAGTGTGGTAGCTGGTAGTTATAATTTTACGTTTCACTTAAGGCGTGTTACTTTTGCTCGTTCAGAGATGGATATTACTCCGAGGAAGCGTTCTAAAACGATCGTTCTCAATAAACACGTTTCTACAATTATCCTTGAAATGGAAAAGTGCCTATTTTAAAAATATTTTATGTGCAAAAAAGATTAAAATTTTTTTTTCAAAATTACGAAATTCTCTAAATTTTTTAAATAAATTTTACTAATTTCAGTGTCTAACTTGGCAGAGTTGAGAAAGATATACAATGTACCAATCTACTAGAAAAATAGTTGTAACTTTTTTTCTCTTTGTTTTGGAATTTAAATCCAAGAAAATCCATAAAAATTTGTAAAAAATATAAAACATTTTTGGATTGGGATTTTAAAAATGTATTTCAAGTTAATCACATGTTAAAAGCATTTATTTTTTTAAACAAAGTTAATTAATATTGTCAATAGAGCAACGTCAGGAAATTCCAGTTTGGCTGAAAACCGATTTTCGACGCCAAATTTTGCCTTGTAGAAAGTCTTTTTTTGTTGAAGGACTTTACATTGTTACGGAAAATTCCGATCCACATTCTTACGAGCGTAACAATGCTTAGCTTCTTAATATGCATCATTCAAGTTCACTCTCCAGCAAAAAGCGCCTAAAAAGTTATCACTTTAATAAAAATGCCTAAAAGTAAAAGATAGTAAACCAGTTATCGATGAAAAGATGAAAATTAGTAAGTTAATGTGAACAGTTCATACAATAATGTACACTCTGTACTGTAATGGTAGACGATTTAATTTATTTATTGTACTAATTTAGAAAAGTGTAGGTGAGTGGACCGTGATTTTGTAAGGTAAAAAATGAACAAGAGTGACCAAACCAGGCCACTACCCTTTCCATATGCTGCCGGTTTCCAGTTCAGGAAAATGTCGAGTCTATAGGTGGTGGAAAATGGAAACTCTCCAAAGAGCAAAAAACAAGAAAGGGAAAAAATAAGAGAGTTCAGGGAACCAAACTGGCAAAGTAATAACTGAAGAAAGGGCTGCTCTGGAAATAGTGGGGGGGGGGGGGAGAGGTGCAACGCACGATTTGAATTCCATAAGGCACTGGAGAGGTTAAAAACGACCCTGTCAAGCGAAGTGGTATTATAAGTTTTCTAATGATTTTTTTGTTCTCTCACAAGATAAGTGAGTGAGTTAAAGAAAGATACTATATCCTATTTCATTAATACCTTGGTAATTCTCAAAGAAAAACTGTTCGTAAGATTAAGTAGGTGTTTTGAAGCAATGCTATGGGGATAACACGAACGCTTTTACCAGTTCAAAAAAGGACCACACACCAGTGAAGAGTTACCAGCGTTTTTCTGGGACTCCTCAGACAGCTTGGAAGGCCAATTATTGTTGAGAGGGTGAAAATTCTGTAAAAAATTCGTCTGCTCTTTAAATCCACTTTAAATTTTTGAAGAAGTTGGAATCTAATTATTCCAGCTTCTCGGTTAATCTAATCTAATGATTTAATTAGTGCAATTAGCTCTGTTCAGTTAACTCAATATGCGATTAAAGATTCCGCATATTGAGCCAACTGAACAGAGTTAATTGCAGTAATTTCTTTGATACATGTGCACTCCAAGAACTTGACTGGAAAGAAAGGAAAACCAAACAATGCACTGT
Source organism: Trichonephila clavata (assembly GCA_019973975.1). Classification (NCBI taxonomy): domain Eukaryota; kingdom Metazoa; phylum Arthropoda; class Arachnida; order Araneae; family Nephilidae; genus Trichonephila; species Trichonephila clavata. The sequence goes on along the minus strand of BMAO01000657.1, from coordinate 240,870 downwards.
TTCATATTAAATAGCATTTTAGTTCACTTTATTCCATAGTATGGTGGATGATTCGAAAAGGTGATTTGTTAGAAAAAGAAGAGAATATTGTAGTTATCTTGCATTATTTATGAAAAAATTCTCACTTTAATTTATGATTGTGAAAGTTCAATAATTTTAAATGACCTTTAAATTATTTGTCGAATGACTCTAATGAATCAATGAGTAATAATTATGCATAAGCACATGTAACTGATATATGTTCCTTGAAGTTGTGGTTATTCCCGCACGCGCACGCACGCACGCACACGCACGCACACGCACACACACACACAACTCAGAGCTGTTTTCTAAGATATTCTCTTCCAACAAGAAGGGGCAGCCCCTCATTGATACATCCCACTTCGTTACTCCTTCAACGATGGACTTCCGTATTTCTGGTTGGGTACTCGTGAGAATGACCTATCTTTGTTCCCCTGGCCTTCCAGGTCCCTTGATTCAATGCACTACAATTTCTTTCTGTGGAGGTACCTTAAGGACTTAATTTACGTACCCCTACTACTGCAATCCAAAGTCGAGCTCAAAGAATGCATCAGTGCTGCCATACAGATACTGAGTGGACTATATGCAAGAAGTTCTGTGATATTAGCTTCATTATCGTCTGGACGCGTGTCGCGTCACCGAAGGGGCACACATTGAACATTGTGAAAGATATGTAAATTTGGTGTGTTAGTAACTCTTTTCTTACGTCTTTCATGCGTGTACATGTAATACTTTTGAAAATATAGCTTTTTCTAAAGGAATAATTTCTTTATGCTAACCCAGTATTTTAAATTCAATTACGTATTGTTTCAACTTAAAAATTTTGAAATCCTGATAATGTTGATACTGTTGAGTTTCTACATTTTTCTCTAACTTTATAATTTTGTATTTATTTGAAAGCAATAACATGCTTCGGAAAAAGCGGGCCATAAAGAAGTTTTTTTTCCTGTGTGCGTGTGGAATTACGTTTCCCCCCTCTTATTTCTTAATTATTTTCTTTCACATATCCTTTTTTTTTCTACATAGATATACAAATATCCAATACCTTTTACTGACAATTATACTAAGATAATCTGTCCAAATTATAGGAATGGATCAGGGCAACAGAAATGCACCCAGGAAGTTTTGCATGTGGTTGCCAAGCAGTGGCGTATCATATACACCCGCAACCCCCGCATCGCGGGGGGGGGGGCAGGGTTCTAGGGGGCCCAAAGCCTGACTACCGTCAAGAACTTGCCCTTTGTAAAATCCATTTGGGGTCCCTAAAGATGGCTTTGCAGGGAGTCAAAATGTTCTCCGTTACGCCACTGTCGCCAAGTCACCAAAAATGATGTCAACGTGATGCCAAACAGAATAATACGTTTTTTCGTGTACCTGTTATTCATTGGAGACAATGATGTCTTATGCAGATCCAAGACACATCAAATTAATAGAACTTGTGCCGTTTTAAGCTCATTTCGGGCCCTGGGTGCAGAAGATCTACAGGCCCCCTTGGCACTGAAAGATTGAAATTTATAACCGGAAAATGTGGTTACGACCAGCTTATCCGAACTCTTCTGGGTCTCCCCGGGCCCCTGGGCACCCACCCCAAGCTCCCAGGGGATAAACTGGCTCTGAATAGAACTACATAATGCATGTAAATTACAGTTTTACAATTTGAGCAATGAGTATGTACATTGTACAATAGGGGTTGATCTGCTGTTAGGGGGTACCCCTGTTATAAAAACAAGTAATGCAAAAAAAGATTTATGTCAATTCCTACTTAGGACAATAAAGAAAAATTTTATTTAAGTATTTTTTTTATAAAAGAATTACAATTAATATAAATATGTATATACATATGACATAATCACAATATTAAGATTCAAAATAGAAAGCGATTTTCCTTGCAATTTTCCATTTTCCTTTCTATATATGGAGTTGGATTATTATTTTTTGTTTGTTACTATTTATTCATGAACTAAATTTAATTATTCTAGTAAAATAGTATAGTAAACAAGAAACCGCTTTCTCAGAAATTAGGTCATTCCAGGTGGGATTCGAATCCACGATCTTTGGATTAGAAGTCCATTGCACAACAGGGACACAGCAAACGAATTTCCTTTCTATATATGCTGTTGGACTAGTAGTTTTGTGTTTGTTACTATTTATTCATTTTTTAATTTAATTAATGAATTAATATTTGAAAAAACTTTATTAACATCAAGTGTCATCCACTACAAGTTTAAAAAATGCACTTGAAAAATGAATAGAAAGTATTTTATTAACGATTGAAAATTTGAACAAGATATAGGGAGAGAGTGAACTAATAGTAGGAATTGAAAAAGAAGTAACTGAAAAAGACAAATATATGAAATTATGTAAATTTCATTAAAATGTCTTCAGTTTTTCTCTGCCTGGAGAAAAATAAAAGCATAAATATTAGAAACATAACCTTGATTCATATATGAAATGTAAATTAACTCCCCTAAATTTAAATTCTATTTTTTTAAAGAAGTAAAACACATGCCAACCAATCATGTTGCTTTTTTAAAGTATCCTTTTTCATACTCATAAGCACAGAATAAAAAGAATAACTTTCTCATATTCATGAGTACAAAACTTATAATAACTGTTCTTTCTCTTAAATATTTATTCATATAAAAAAAGATAAAAATTTACTAAATAAAGTAACAAAAAATAACAAGAAACCAAAAGTAAAAATTTTTTAAAATGTGAAACAAAATGTAATTAGAACCTCAGCAAAAATCAATCGACTAATACAGTGATAAAAAGTGATCTAGCTATGCGATAATTTTAGTTTCCATGTTGCATAATGAATGGCACCAAAAGCTTTGGTGCATTTACGCTGTCCTGATCCACTCATCAAATAATTTGTGTATGTGTGTGCACATCCCCCCTCCCCTTCAAGAAATAGCATAATACGATTGGCATATAAGATTAAATTTGATTTAATTCATTTTAGTGAATTAATTCCTGCGTCGCGTCCCCCCCCCCTTTTTAAAAAAATAAATTCAGCTCTCATATTCTTTTATATTTTTGTGATTTTATCTCCTTCTGGGAAATTACTCTCCTCTCCTCTCCTTTTGTGATTTGGGTGAATAATTATAACTCGTAACACTCTCCGTTACAGTTACAGTTAATATCTTTATTTGGCATCTGGAGCAACAAAGGCTATTATCCCATACAAAACTATCAAGTATCAATAGGTTAGTTAATGTCAAAATATTTCATCTTCTGAATAAAAAATCTGAATGTTGATCTGTTTGATATAGCTTTCTCCAGTAACTTTGAAGGTGTTATTGCAACTAAGATCAATTTTGAGAAAAGCTTTAAGGTGATTTCGAGGGTGAGTATATCTATCGCATCTTAATAAAATATGCTCCAAGTCATTTAAACGATTACAAGAACTACACATTGCATTATCCATTATATTAAATTTTTGAAGAAGTCCTGGGGTAATGATCATTTTGCTAAAGATTCGAGTGCATAAAATTTCTTCTCTTCTATTATTTGTCCATTTAGAGATAATGCCAATGTTTATAATATTGCCCAAATTTTCAAAATACTTGCTTAAATAAAAATTATTATTTGCTTTCTTAAATCTATCTTGATATATTTTTTACTGATATCTTCTGAAGCAATCCAGTCGATATAAACGTCAGACTCCGTGACAGATCTTGCGAGATAATCCACCTTCTCATTCCATAGTATATTAGAGTGTCCCGGAGTCCAAAGTAATATCAGTTTATTGGTATAATATGATTGTATGTAAATTTTGCTAACTAGTCTGTGAATCGCGCTATGTGATTTAATCGAATAATTTTGAAGAGCATGGAGGACAGAGAGACTATCAGATAAGATTAGCAGATTTTTGTTTGAAACAGTCAGATCATCTAAAGCTTGGCAAATAGCCAATGCTTCAGCAGTAAAAATAGAGTTATTGTAATTTATTCTATAAGCAAAAGAAAGATTTTCTGTTATACCAACTATGGATGTTATTTGATCGTTTTTCGATGAATCGGTGGCTATTATATGGAAGTCCTGAAAATCACATGCTCAACTGTTTCATCAAATAAACGCCTTATAGCTAGAATTGGTAACTTTTTCTCCTGAAATTTGAAGTTATTGCTATGTATTTTACATGGGAGAGAAATGAAAAGGATGATATTCTGGGGATTGTGATGATTTGATTACTATTAGCAATTAAAGTGTGTATTATGCTAACAATATTATTTTTATCCTCCTTTATAATTTTTAAATTCTGATTATCATGATTATTGCTATATAATAGAGAAAAGGTTTGATTGGAGATTTGAGAAGGGGGAAAAATTTATTTGCCAGTCTTCTGATTTTGCTCGAGAGAATTTCTTGTCCAGCCAGTTTCATTAGTACAATATTTGGTGTCCATTGTGGAAGACCTAGCGCAATTCTGAGAGCTTTGGTTTGTATTACATTAAAAGGCTTCAACTGATTGTCAGACCATTTATATATTATATGACATGTATAAGAAAAGGTACTACAGATACTATTATTGATTAATTGGATAAGATTTTCAGCTCTCGGACCATAATGCTTGTAAGCCATACCTTTAAGAACATTGAGTTTTTTCAGTGCTTTATTTTTCATTTGATGTGTGATATTAGTATTTTGATTCCGTTTCAAAAAATATACTCCTAAATATTTAATAGAATATTGCCACGGTAGAGGGGTCCCAGCTAATAATATATTAGGGAAATGAGTGAATCCCTTTGTTCGAGAGTTCAGCTATTGTACTTTTGTCTGGGCTTAAACTCAATTTCCAATAATTACACCATTGACTTATTCTCTCTAACGTATTTTGTAATTTACAACAGATGATATCGAGTGATTGATGTGAGGAATAGATAAAAAGCAGTGGCGTAACGTACACCCCCACACTGCGGGGGGGCCAAGGCTTCCAGGGGTCCAAAGCCTGACTGACGCTCTTTATGTAGATTTTCTCAAAATTCGCTTTCGATTTTTTTTAAAATTGAACTTTTAAGCGGTTTTCCAATTGGCCATCTAACGTCATTCAAAATCAAAATTTTAACGCGCTCATTAGATATCTTTGATCCAATAACCAAATCAAAAAACATTTTGTTTGATGTACTGTAATCCCAGCGACGAGAGATCCTTTTCTTTAGTGGTGTTTTTTCAAACCTAAATTAAGAACAGATAAAATATAAGTCAGATGGAGAATCTAGGATATAATGCTAGGAAGATAAAGAAATTCATCACTTTTATTATAATAGTATACTTTACATTAGCTATAGAGTGAGAAAAAAAGACATGTGATTTACTTTCTACCGAAGTAGAAGAGTAACTTATTGGCAAATTTAGTTCCCCCTCCCCCTCATGTATTTCATTTTCATTTAGCGAAGTCGTAAATAACGTACATCTGTTACGCTTTTTTCACGTGAAATAGTATTACGATACTTGGAAAACCATAGAGAGCATTTAAATAATAAATGAACTAAGAACAGAACAATTGAAGGATCCTGAGTTAGAAAAGATAATTGATTGCTTTGAAAACCCCAACAAGGGATTGGCTGGGAGAGGGTACGTGATGAATCAGGGAGTACTATACCGGTAATCACCTCATGTTGAAGTCGATGAAGCTCAACTAGTTGTCCCTACTCACGAGAGAGAGAAGATATTAAAATTGCACCATGATGCTTCCACCGCTGGACATTATGGAGCTGATGGTGCCTTTTCTAGAATTTCTTCAAAATATTATTGGACTGGTATGAGAAAATTTATTGCCGATTATGTGAAGAGCTATTCAGAGTGCATTAGATATAAAGCCATAAACCAGAAACCTGCTGGTCTTCTGCAGACCCCTGTTCCAGCTCAACGATTCGAGAGCATAGCTATTGATCTTTTTGGTCCTTTACCAGAAACGAGAGAAGGTATGAAGTGGATATTCATCGTGGAAGATTACACCACAAAATGGGGGTAGAGTTATTTCCATTAAAGCAAGCTACTGCTAAAGAATGTGCTATAACACTTCTAAATGAAGTCTTCCTAAGGAACGGCGTGCCCCGTCGACTAATATGTGACAATGGGACTCAATTTGTAAGTGCGGTAATGCAGCAGTAATGTTATGTCTTGGATATCAATCAAAGTCTCATTCCCGTATATCACCCACAGGCAAATCCAGTAGAAAGAAAAAATAGGGACTTGAAACCTCGCTTGGCAATGATGGTAGGTAAAAACCATACATTATGGATTGAAAAGCTACCAGCTATTAGGTTCGCATTGAATACTGCAAAATGTGTGAGTCCACAGATCACACGGCAGCATACCTAACCTTCGCCAGAGAATTACGAACTTTAGACCAAGTAAATACTGATCTACGATCTGTCATCCATAACGATAATTTTGTACCTGAATTTACACCCTATTTAAAACGCTTTGAAGGATATCTGTCACAGATTAAAGAAAATATTGAGATGAGTCAAGATCGGTCAAAAAACATCTGCTGACAAATCACGTAGACCAAGTCCTGACTATAAAGTTAATGATCTAGTATGGGTACAACTGCCCCCATTAAGTAAGGCGAGTCAAAACAGGAGTGCCAAACTGATGCCCAGGAGAGACGGGCCTTATATTGTGCTATCCCAGAGATCCCCCACCACATTTGTAGTAGCTAGTTGTGACAAACCTGACGAACCTTTAGGTGTCTATCATGCATCAGCTTTAACACCTTTTCTGAATGTCACACAGACCCAGTCTCCTGTAGTACCTCTCAGGAGAAGAGGAAGGCCTCGCAAACAACCATTGATTCCTAGAGGAACTGCTGGAGAGAATGCCATATTGTCTGATAGTACACCACCTCGCCGAGACGGTCTTCGGCGGTGTAGGGGGAGAATGTAACAGTTACATTTAAACTCTGCCCTCCCTTGACAAATAACGACAGCCAGGTGGCGCTACTTGTTCTTGGGGGGGGGGGAAGAGAACGTTTTTCCAGAGTTGTTTTTTCCGGCCGGATGGTCCCCGAGCCATGGATACACGTGGAGTCAGGGAAAGCCTTTCCCTCCTTTTATGTCTCATTCCTACACTATGTATTTTGTGTGTGTGTGTCTCCTTGTGTTGTGGAACTTCATGAACATTAAAAATATCTTGTTCCTGTAACCATCAAAGGCTGCATTACTTAATCTTTCACAACATGAGAGCATTATACTTTTATATAAACAGACATCTGTATTTTTATATTCAAAGCACTTAAATTTAGAGTGTGTTCCTATTCTTTTTAAACATTTCCATGTCTCTTCTCGCTTTCATAAAAATTATTTTTTTATCGGAATTAAATATTCTGGTTCAAAAAACGGTATTTTGTCAACAAGACAAAAAGAAACGCGGCCCTAAAATGAGTGGAGTTGAAAAACTTTGAATGTTTCTAAAAACGAAACATTCGAAAGGAAAAGGAGTATAATAATGCAAATGTGCAAAATTGGACAAAATTTTAATATCTGCAAGTACATAATCTTGTACAAGTGCTAATCATTGTTATGCTAGTGAACCTGATTAACAAATCATGGAAATGAAAATTATTTCACAAGAAAAAAACACAATTTCGGACACTTCAGCTAATAAGGATACTCTATCTAAAGAAAAGGAGTTGTAAAGAATAAGGTAAGCGATATCTTTTTTCTTTCGCAAGAATTTGAAAACGAAAATTATTTTACAGTTTTCGTGTCTTTCTTAATGTATAGTTTTTATTTAGGATAATAGGTTATCTTTCGACTGTTGTTAGAGGGATTTTCTATTTTTATTACTACTCTCTAATGTTAAAGGTTATTTACTTTTTTATTCAGACTCAGGTTGATTTTGTATTCAGTTGTAAGTTTAATGTTTAAATATTTTAGGTGATGCGTATAGGTACATTATGTTTGATTTTGTAATCCTTTGTAAGATCTGGCTTGGGTCTTAAAACCTGACCTTGCGAGGGGGAGGGCCTTATTATTTTCCGTTACACCACTGCAGCTATTAAATAGCTCATTATCCTTTTTAAGTAATTTTTATAGTTACTACTAAAACAGTGAACGCAGACTTTTTCCATTTGATTATTGTTGGTATCACTACAAACTCTTGTTTTTATTTTGAAAGCTATGAAAAAAAAACCGAGTTTACTTTTGTTATTCTCAATACTAGGAATAAACTAAATAAAATATCATTTTTAAAAAAAATTTCAAATTCTGGTTTTTAAATTTTTGCCCCGTTGTTTTGTACGCAGTAGTAGATAAATGCAGACTTTTTCTAGCAAGTATATATATATATATATATATATAAAATCTGGCTTGGGGCCAAGACCTGACCTTGCGGGGGGGCCCAAGTATTTTCCGTTACGCTACTGATAAAAAGTCATACATATAGATAGTGTATAGTAATGGAGATAGTACACTACCTTGGGGGAGTCCCTTTAGTAGTGTTTTTTCAGATGAAAGACATCCCCTCCATCGAATTTGCAGCGATGTGTAAGATAAAAATTCATGCATCCAAAGCGCTATTTTCCCAGTTATACCAATTTGTAAACACACTTGTAAATGAGACCGTCAATATATACGGAGTCATTAGCACTCTTTATATCTAAGCTAATCCCCACGAAGTATTTTTTCCCCAACTTTGCGTCTATAATTGCTTTATAAATTATATAAGTTGCTGTTCTGTTATCTTAAAATGAACAAATCCATAATGTTGCTGATGTAGTTTTTGTTCTGTTATCAGGAAGTAGGCAATTCGATTGGCTAAAATTCTTTAAAATATCTTAGAAAAAACTGATGTTAAAACAATAGGTCTATATGAGGAGATTTTAGTTTTATCTTTACATGGTTTGGGAATTGGAAGAATTATAGCATGCTTCCATGCATTTGGGACAATTGACTTATCAAATAACTGTTGAAAGGAAATTTAAGATTATCGTTCGTTCACTATGATTTAATATTTTCAGGAATTTAGCCGGGATCTGGTCTGCACATGGGGTTGTTTGTATTCAGGGCAGATTATACTGCTCTGTTCAATTCAGATATATTAAAGGGTTTGTGTTGATTAAAATATTATCTTGGGCAAAAACGTCCAAAGGGAGTGGCTCATGGATAACATTATTGGGTGACAAGTTCTCTGCAAAGAGTGTTACTTGAATCTGTGGATGATATATTATTCGGTTATGTATTTGAAGGAAATTTAGTGTTGACTCGGGATTATTTTTCATTGCGATTTTCTTTAGGATGTTATAGAATATTCTTGGGTTAGGAACATTATTGCATACCGTATCCCAGTATTTCTTTTTGGATTTTTTTTTATATAAAATCGGAGCCGGCTGGAATATTGCTTATATCGAATCCATAATTTTGGGGATATTTCTCGTATGGCTTTTTTTTCTGAAGTATTTCTTGAGTTTATAAAGGTTATGACAAGCATTATTCCACTAGGGAGGGAAGATTGTATTAGATATTTTTATATTTCTAGTATTATTTGAAATTATTTTGGCAATATTAACAGATAGATTATGATTGTAATCGCTTATCTTAAAAACTGTTGATTTTGCTTGTTTTATAACTGAGGGTCTTTTATATAGTTCATTTAATCGAGTTAGGAAAATTAAAATCTGTGATAATAGAACAATGGTCACTATTGTAGGAGCTGTCTAAAACAAAAGTATTGCTGTATCCTATGAGGCTTGAAGAGCATAAAGTAACATCCAGAAGAGGATTAAGAGCCAACATTGCTTCTATGAGTTCGAACATCAGTAGTGAGAATAATGAAATTAGAATTTATGAACCAATCCACAAAGATTTCACTGTATTGAGAAGCATGATTTGAGCCCCACATTGGGTGATGCAAATTAAAATCTCCGAATATAAAAACTGGGTCCGATAAGGAATCAAGAAAAGAATTAAATTGTGTAATATTAAGTCCCCGAGATGCATATAAATTTATCAGATAAAAGGAAGTATCATTAATTATAATTTGCAATATTAAAATTTCATAGTCTGAAGATGGCATATTGTTAAAGGATATTTATCTGGCAGAAATATTTGATGGTACTGCTATACGCAGCCCTCTTCCTGGTCTGTCAAGTCTGTCTTGTCTGAAAATGATTTTACCTGGTGTTGGCGCCAGTTGGCGAGAATTCTTTGTATAGATTTTGCTCCGAGCCAACTGTTGTAACCTTGTATTCAGTTCGAAAAGTATAGCGATCCTATATGGTTGGAATCCGTTTCGCTCATTAAAAATTTGTTAAATTTACAGTCCATTTATTATTATATCGGCAACATTGGTCCACTCGCGGAATTGTCGAACCTTAGAAAAGTTAGTACTTGTAAAATCTTTAGAATAGTTATAGAGCAGTATGTCTAAAGAAATATTAGTTGTGTTGAACCGCAAAAGTGGATCTGTAAAGGCTCAACTCACACAAATTAAGGACTTCATTAACAGTACCGACGAAAAGGATAAAACAAAGCTAGAATCGAAAATGGATACCTTGAAAAGCCTAAGAATCAAATTGAGTGATATTCGGAATGAATATTACGAAGTAGTGGTAAAGGACAGTGACTTGGAACCACTTGAATTAGAAATCCTGGATTTAGAAGATGATTGCGAAGATATCCAGGTAAGAATTAAAAATATTATTTCAAAAATTGATTTGAAGAATAATGACGTTACATCTTGTGGAAATAGTTTTAATATTATTAAATTTCCAGATATTCAATTGCCAAGATTTAATGGTTCTTACCATGATTGGTTTAATTTTAAAGAACAATTTATTTCTTTAATTGATTCGAACAATAGTTTAACAGATTCTCAAAAATTATATTACTTAAAATCTACACTTACTGGAATAGCTAAGGATGTTATTATAATTGATGATTCATATACTTCATTATTTGAATGTTTGAAAAAGAGGTTTGAGAATAAGAAATTGATTATAAATAGTCATTTCAGTGAAATACTATCATTGGAAAAATTTACTCACGAATCAGCTAAAAATTTAAGAACTTTAATAGATTGTTGTCAAAAACATTTAAGAGGTTTAAAAATAGTAGGATTAGAACTAAACGAATTCTCCGAAGTACTATTGATAAATTTAATTTTAAGAAAATTAGATAAGGAAACAAGGAAAAATTATGAGCTCAACTTAGCCTCTACCGAACTGCCTAAATGGGACGATTTTATGGATTTTTTGTTAAAATGCTGTTTAATACTAGAAAACATCCAAACAAATAAAGCCTCACCCAGTATTTAGATGTAAAAAATTTAATGATTTAAGTGTTTATGAAAGGTTTAATTCGGTGAAAAAGAACAATCTTTGTATAAATTGTTTTAGTTCTTCTCATTGAGTAGCTCTATGCAAAATTTCGCGGAATTGTCACAATTGCTCTAAGCTGCACAATTCACTTTTGTGTAGAAATTTTGAGAGAAAGTTCGATAGCCAAAGGATTCAAATTAGCGAAACTTTGCCAACTCTGGAACCAAAAAACACCACATCACTAAATCTAAACAGCGAATGTTTCAAGCCGAAACAAACTATCCCTTATGTTGAATCATTTGACAACGAAAGGGGGGAATTCGTAGGACATGCTAAGGGTCATTCAACTGTGATGCTGTCCACCGCCATAGTTCATTGTCAAAACAACCGCGGGGAACTCTTTCCCCTCCGGACGCTTCTTGATTGTAGGAGTCAGTGTAACTTGATATCACAGGATGCCGTCTTAGATTTGGGATTGCAAAGGGAACGAGTAAATACCTCTATTTGCGGTATTAACGGGACTTTGCAAACTATAAAGAACAAGGTGTCTGCCGTGGTTTCAAATAAAAATAGACAATTTCAGAAATTATTGGAATTTCTTGTTGTTTCGAATATTACGGGTTTGACTCCAACAAATAAATTCGATTTTAGTGGGATAAAAATTCCTTAGTATATAAAGTTATCGGACAAGAATTTCTATTCACCTGTAAGAATCGATTTGCTTTTATCAAATCAGATTTTCTTTGAAATTCTAAATCATGGGAAAATAAAACTAGCAGAAGGGAAGTTGATATTACAAGATACAGCATTCGGTTACGTAGCTAGTGGCGTCATGTCACATAATTACCCTAACAAGAGCTATTGTGGACTAGTTACTGTTGTAAATGAGCTCAATAATAGTATCAAACGCTTTTGGGAAATTGAAAATAGTCCTGAGTTCGAAATTCCTACAATGAGTAGAGAAGAAAAATTATGTGAAGAATACTTTACGAGTACTTATATTAGGGATGAAACTGGTCGTTTTATTGTGAAAAAGCCTTTGTCAAAGGATCCGAGTTGCTTGGGAGATTCGAAATTAACGGCATTACTTAGACTTAATTCCTTGTGGAGAAGATTAGTTCAAGATCCAAAAATATTGGAATTATATAGAAATTTTATACGTGAATATTTAGAAATGAGACGCATGGAAGAAGTAGTAGAATATAATGATCCTGATGTTGTGTATTATCTCCCTCATCATGGCGTGTACCACCACGAAAGCAAAACAACTTCCTTACGTGTAGTTTTTAATGCATCCTCCACTACTACTTCTGGGGAATCGCTAAATTCTTTACAATTGAATGGTGGTGTAATACAAAGGGAAAACTTTTTCCTTTAAACTTTAGAAAATTTTAGAGCGTATAAATTTGCGGTAACAGCAGATATTAAAAAAATGTTTAGAATGATTTTAATTGACGAATCCCAGCGGGATTTATTACGCATTCTTTGGAAAGATAAAATTGACAGTCCTGTGAAGATTTTCAGATTAACTACGGTTACTTACGGCACCAAGAGTGCACCATACCTTGCGACAAGATCTTTGAAAAAGCTTGCCATAGATGACGGGGACAAATATCCATTAGCTGCCGATGTTATAATGTATGATGTCTATATGGATGATCTTCTTACTGGAGCAGATGATTTAGAATCTGGAAGAAAACTCCAAGAACAACTAGTGTCACTACTAAGGGGTGCTGGAATGGAACTTCACAAGTGGTCAGCTAGTAATCCATTGCTATTACCAGACTCAATGTGTCTAGATAAAGACCCTTCTTATTCTTATTCGACCAAGACCCTAGGACTCTTGTGGAAGCCACATCCAGACTCAGTTGCTTTCAAGATTTCTCCCATGACTTCAAACTGTGACAGTCTCATAGTCACAAAGAAATCAGTAATTTCTACAATCGCAAGGATATTCGATCCTCTTGGACTGATTGGACCTGTGATAACAAGGGCCAAAATCTTCCTCCAGTCTTTGTGGCAGTTGAAACTTGATTGGAATGATCCGTTGCCTTCGAACTTAGTTTCCTATTGGAAATCCTTCATAGATGCTTTAAAGTCTATAAACTGCCTCAACATTCCACGTTATTGTCTACAAGATAAGTCAATCAGAACTGAGTTACATGGCTTCTCTGACTCGTCTGAAAAGGCTTACGGTGCTGCACTTTACCTACGATGCATTAATTCAAGTGGGCAAATATCTGTTAGGCTCCTTTGCTCCAAATCAAAGGTAGCCCCACTGAAAAGTATCACTATACCACGATTGGAACTTTGTGGTGCAGTACTTTTATCAAAGCTTCTTAAAAGAACCCTTCATGCCTTTAAAATCAATATCAGTCAAATTTATCTTTGGACTGATTCCAGCATTGTGCTGGCTTGGATCAAAAGCCCCTTTCTCAACTAAAAACCTTCGTAAGAAACCGAGTCAACATAATTCGGGAGCTCACGGAACAATGTGAATTCCGAAAATAACCTTGCTGACATCCTTTCAAGAGGTATTAGTCCAGATAAAATTCAACATTGTGGACTTTGGTGGTTTGGTCCACCTTTCTTGAATCAGTATAAAGAACAGTCGTAAGAGGTAGAACCTTATGACCCTACTGCCATCGAAGGAGATGCTCTTTTCCTACAAGAATTGAAGGAAACATCGGACATTCCTTTATGTGCCTATTAAGGAACTTTGAACCACTGGATATAATTAGTAATTGCTCATCATTTACTAAATTGCAGAGAGTAATTGCCTGGTGTCAATGATTTATTGAGAATGCAAGATATCCAAGGAGCCAAACTATGGGACCTTTAAAGACCAAAGAACTATCAGAATCCTTGAAGTGTATCATAAAAAGTATTCAAAGAACTTCCTTTTCTAATGAAATTCAATATTTAGAAAAGGGAATTCCTCTTCCAAACTCATGTAAATTGTTAAACTTGCATCCCTTTTTAGATGATAGTGGATTGCTTCGAGTTGGAGGATGGTTAAGAAACTCCCCCATCCCAAGAAATCAGAAACATTCCATGATAATTCCCACCAACCATAATTTTACTTATATTGTTATTAATCATTTTCATATTCTCTATTTTCATACAGGTGCTGAAGCTACCTTAGAAAATATTAGAAATAGTTTTTGGATACCATCCGCAAGGAATGTAGTTAGCAAAAATTCTTAGAACATGCATCACCTGTAGAAAAATTAGTGCTAAAGGTTCGCAGCAATTAATGGCGGATTTGCCAGCTGCGAGAGTCACCGCTTGCAGAGTTTTCAGTCAGGTAGGTATAGAGTATTGTGGACCCTTCCAGTTAAAAACCTTTTCTGGAAAATGCAAGCATATTAGGAAAGTATATGTTTGTGTTTTTATTTGTTTTACAGTTAAGGCAATCCATTTAGAAATAGTTAGCGACTTAACAACGGAAGCCTTTCTTGCGCCTTTAAAACGGTTTGTGGCCAGAAGAGGGCGACCCATTGAGATCCATAGTGATAATGGTCGGAACTTTGTAGGTGCAAATAATGAATTAAGAAAAATACTTAAAGCATTATTTAAGGGAAAAATGGAAAAAATAATGGATTTTTTTGTCTAAAGAACAAGTCAAATGGAACTTCAACCCACCTTCTGCACCACATTTTGGTGGTCTGTGGGAGGGGGGGGGTAAATCTTTAAAAAATACCATTTAAAAAGAGTAGTTGGCAATTCAATTTTAAGTCATGAAGAATTTTCAACACTTATAGTTCAAATTGAAGCGGTTCTTACTTCTCGACCAATTTGTCCTCTGTCTAATGATCCGAATGATAGCGAAATCTTAACTCCTGCACATTTTCTGATTGGATCATCATTAATTGCATTATCTGATCCTGATTACACTGAGATCCCCATGAATAGATTAAGCCAATGGCAGTTGGTACAAAGGATGAACCAACATTTTTGGCGTAAATGATCTTCAGAATATTTAAATAGACTGCAACAGAGACCCAAATGGTGTAAGGGCAATGTAGGTTTCAAAGAAGGAGATTTAGTGTTAGTTAAACCCTCAGAGAATTCAGACACTTTAAAATGGCATTTGGCACGTATTTTAAAATTGCACCCTGGTAAGAATAATTTACCTTGAGTAGTGACTTTAAAGGATAACCAAGGATTTTATAAAAGACCAGTCACTAAAATTGCTGATTTATCATATGTCAATTGATTTTGTCATCAGAATTGTATTTATAAATATTATTGTATCTTTTTTGAATTGTAAAATTGCTATTGTCATGTATCCTTACTATATTATTGTAACTTTTATTGTAATAATTGTATAATGTAAACTTTGTTGAATGCCTTCGTCATTGCAAGGCGGGGCAGGATGTTGACGCCAGTTGGCGAGAACTCTTTGTATAGATTTTGCTCCGAGCCAACTGTTGTAACCTTGTATTCAGTTCGAAAAGTATAGCGATCCCATATGGTTGGGATCCGTTTCGCTCGTTAAAAATTTGTGAAATTTACAGTCCATTTATTATTATATTGGCAACACCTGGAATTTGCAAATTGTCGTTAGGTTTTAAAAAAAGTCTCTTAAAATATTAAAACATCTGATTGTGAAAAGGGAGGAATTTTTAACCAAATAAGTTTGTTTTTTAGACTTCTAGAATTCCATTTAGAAAACGCATTAAAAAAATATACTAGGGAAATTAATATATCAAAAAAAAATTTTTTTAATCCTTAAATCCTCCGCTTGAGGAAATGAAATATATTTACAGATATATAATTTATCTATATTTTTAAGAAAGAAAAACTCAACTCAGAACACTCGAATAATATCTGCATTTTAAAATTATCGAATTTCAATATTTTATGTATCATCCATATTGTGAGATGTACAGTCGGTCGAATAAATAGTTGAGCACCGTGACCCTTTCAAAAAATGATTGAAAATGGAAAACGACCTTTTTTTGAAAGGAAACCCCATCCTCGGCTCTTTTTGTAAGAATCTTGTCCCCTACCCCTACGTTGTGTTTAAGGTCTTAATCCAACAGCTCTTTTTGTAGGATCCCTTTTTCACCTACCCTCGCGTTTAAAGTCTCCCTCCCACGGCTCTTTTTGTAGAATCCCTTTTTCACCTCCCCTCAAGTTGTGTTTCAGGTCTCCATCCCATGGCTCTTTTTTGTAGGATTCCTTTTTCACCTACCCCCATGTTGTCTTTAAGGTCGAAAATCCAATATGATACGACTCTTTTTGAATAAATCCTTTCCCTTTTTCACCTACCCCGCGTTGAGTCTCCATCCCACGGCTCTTTTTCACCTACCCCCACCGTCGTGTTTCAAGTCGAAATCCACCTTAGGATGGCACTTTTTGTATGAATTTCGTCCCCTTTTCATCTTCTTTTTACCCTCATGTTGCGTTTTAAGCTCAAATCAAAGTATCCCCTCAAAGAGTCTTGAACTTCACTTCTTAATCCTTATCCAAAATTTTTCAATTTCCTCCGAAAAATATTTTTGATGGGCGTGAGAAATTTTTTCATCCCACCCCAGACGAATGATTAAAACGGGGGGTGATCCACAAATCAAATAGAGGCATGTCAAGGGGCGATCCACAAATGAAATTTAGGCATGTTAAGCTTGGTGTGTCTTGAAAGCAGTGACCCATGAAATGTAGGCATTTCAACGTTGATGTATCGAGAAAACTGGGAGAACGTTCCAATATGGTCTTGGAAGGGGACGAGCCATCTCACGACATGAAGCCTTCCAATCTTGGCGTGTCAAGGAAACACGGAGGACTCAACTTGGAGCCAGCAGGAGAGTCCAATTTTTTGTGTAAAGTTTTTTAAAAAGATGCATTCCAATCTTGGTGGATAATTTGGCCCGAAAAAAGGGGGACCAAGTCGACATGCGACTCGATCCCCCAATTTTCGGATTTTGAAGATTTTAGCTAAAAACATTTACAGATAAGAATGCCAGAATCTGGGAATTTCCAACATTACGCCAAATCCTGACAGTCTTAACGAAAAACATTTAGCATTTACCTGTTGTTATGAAAATTCTTTTTCCATTAAAACTGCCAGATTTGGCAGTTCATATATCCAATACAAACCCAATCCTGACAGTTTTAACCCAAAACAAATTTCTGAACTCTTGACTGCATTCAGAATCACTCTGATTTCTGGCTGCTAGCTGCTCGCCTTTTTATATATTCTAGATACAAAGATACGTTAAAAGATTAGTTTCAAGGTTGAAAAGCGTCAACTAATAGGAATCGTTTCATGTGACCCCACTAGAATATATAAAAGGTGAACAGCTAGCAGCCAGAAATCAGAGTGATTCTGAATGCAGTCAAGAGTTCAGAAATATGTTTTTGGTTAAAACTGTCAGGTTTGGGTTTGTATTGGATATTTCAAATCTGGCAGTTTTAATGGAAAAAGAATTTTCATGACAGCAGGTAAAGGCTAAATGTTTTTCGTTAAGCTGTCAGGATTTGGCCATAATGTTGGAAATTCCCAGATTCTGGCAGTCTTATCTGTAAATGTTTTGAGCCAAAATCTTCAAAATCCGAAAATTGGGGGATCGAGTCTCATGTCGACTTGGTCCCTCTTTTTTCGGGCCAAATTATCCACCAAGATTGGAATGCCTCTTTTTAAAAAACTTAACACAAAAAATTGGACTCGCCTGCTGGCTCCAAGTTGAGTCCTCCGTATTTCCTTGACACGCCAAGATTGGAAGGCTTCATGTCGTGAGATAGCTCGTCCCCTTCCAAGACCATATTGGAACGTTCTCCCAGTTTTCTCGATACATCAACGTTGAAATGCCTACATTTCATGGGTCACTGCTTTCAAGACACACCAAGCTTAACATGCCTAAATTTCATTTGTGGATCGCCCCATGACATGCCTCTATTTGATTTGTGGATCACCCCCCGTTTTAATCATTCGTCTGGGGTGGGATGAAAAATTTTCTCACGCCCATATCAAAAATATTTTTCGGAGGAAATTGAAAAATTTTGGATAAGGATTAAGAAGTGAAGTTCAAGACTCTTTGAGGGGATACTTTGATTTGAGCTTAAAACGCAACATGAGGGTAAAAAGAAGATGAAAAGGGGACGAAATTCATACAAAAAGTGCCATCCTAAGGTGGATTTCGACTTGAAACACGACGGTGGGGGTAGGTGAAAAAGAGCCGTGGGATGGAGACTCAACGCGGGGTAGGTGAAAAAGGGAAAGGATTTATTCAAAAAGAGTCGTATCATATTGGATTTTCGACCTTAAAGACAACATGGGGGTAGGTGAAAAAGGAATCCTACAAAAAAGAGCCATGGGATGGAGACCTGAAACACAACTTGAGGGGAGGTGAAAAAGGGATTCTACAAAAAGAGCCGTGGGAGGGAGACTTTAAACGCGAGGGTAGGTGAAAAAGGGATCCTACAAAAAGAGCTGTTGGATTAAGACCTTAAACACAACGTAGGGGTAGGGGACAAGATTCTTACAAAAAGAGCCGAGGATGGGGTTTCCTTTCAAAAAAAGGTCGTTTTCCATTTTCAATCATTTTTTGAATGGGTCACGGTGCTCAACTATTTATTCGACCGACTGTACTTGATATGGATATTTAAATTTTTTGTTGCGGTAGACTTATCTTTTTTTTTTATTAGGCGATGATGGTTGTTTACTAATTTCTATTGTTCCTATCACATATTTAAAAATTGATTCCATCATTATTTGCATCGAGTTCATTATGGCTGTAGTCTGTATTTCGAGAGCTGCTTGAAAACTTTCTACTATGTTTTCTAATTTTTTTCTCAAATTCTTGTATATTTGGTCCTGGGGCCTATAATTTGCGGAGTGAGTTTCCTTGAATTTTCTTCAGACCTCTCCCAACGTTAAGTGCTTAGTACATTTGAATTCGAGAATTTTTTTTCTTTTATAAAAGTGGGACAATTGGGGAGTTTGCCGATTATCTCCTTTACAGTTTGTGCAATTTGAAGGATTTGTACATTGTCCAGAATGGGGAATCCTCCACAATTAATACATTGAACATCGCTGGAACAAAAACGTGATGATTGCGTGAAACTATAACAATTGCTACATTTCCGGGGTTTGTCTATGAATAATTGAGTTCTATGATTAAAAAACCAAAGTTTTACACATTATGGTGTATTAATGCCCAGAATAGTTATTAAGACAGGAGAAGCTTCTTGACAACTATTTGTCTTAATGAATCTGCGGATTTCAACAATTTCAATATCATTTGAGTTTTTTAATTCAGTTGCGACATTTGCCAGATGTATATTAGTTGGGATGTCAAAAAGTAGGAATCGCGAAGTGAACCCTTCCCTTATTATGTTGGCTTTTACGGGAAAATGTAGAATTTGTTCAATAGCTGTTATCTGAACAGCGCATACAGGATCCGAGATGTTTATTTTTATTTTTCCGCTTCGAGTGAAGTACATATGCGTTATTTTATCATGACTTGGTATTTTGTTTTTAAATTCAGCATGTAATAAGTGTGGGATCGGTTTAGGGATGCCTCCGGTTTTTCCTGTGTGTTCAAGTAAAATTGTAATTTCATTAAAGCTTTTATTTTTTGATTCGCAGAATTAGTTCTTGGGCAGTTTGGGAAGATTTAAAATACTTATAGTCTGTAGCTTCCTTCATGTTATCAGTTATTTTTGCTTCATCGGATTTCGTAATCTGGAATGTGGAGTGACTCAGCTTGAACAAGCAACAAAATGGCAAAAAAAGAAATTGGTTAACTTACCAAAGTCCAGAAAAGAAAGGAAATAATAAATAAAACCTCTTTCTTAGAGGTATACCAAAATATATTAATTCACTGTAAAAAAAAAGCAGCGAAAACTCAGGTCAGGGGCAACAATCTCGGAATTTCAAAACACCACACTCTCCGTTTCACTCCATATTTCACTTTTTTAAAAAAAAAAGTGTGGCCAGATATAAATATTGATTTGATACACATAAAAAACATCCTTTAACAGTTTATTTTTATTAGTATTGGTAGTTTTAAGTAAAAAGAAACGTAATCTTTATTTAACTGTGACTGTTTTAGTCACCGTGTGTCAGTTTTTTTGTAAATAAACAATAGTTTGTTGTAGCTTTTTCTAGGGAGTAATATCCCATATCTTTCATCAATCAATTTTAATAATCTTTTAAAATTTATAAGGGATAACTTTTTTTAATAGTTATTTAATTTTATATATTTCGAAATTAGTATGACTTTCAATATATTTAAAGATAATTTGTTACAGGCTGCTCAACACAATGATTTCTTAGTATTTTTAAATCTTACTTCGGATCATTCATCTTTTGCTCATCGTTGGAAAGAATTAACCACCAAAAATGGTGACACTGTTGTTCATCTTGCTGCACACTCTGGTTGTGTTAAAATAATAAAGTAATTTTTTCTTCTGATGTGTACAAAACTGACAAATATAATAAAAATAAATATGTGGGACATAAAAAGAACAGATAATAAATTAGAAAGAACAATTTTATTCACTTACCGCCGAAACTCTGCGTACAGGTGATCATTTTAAGTGTTGATGCTTAAAATTACTATTAAAATCTTGTTTAAAGAAATCATCATACCTCTCAGGGATTCTTCAAATTTATCTTATTCAATCAACAAAACCCACCTTAATATGAAAAAACAAGAATGAGTATCGAACAACCTCCTCCACCAAAAGTATGCATATACTTGCAAAATAAAGCTTTTAAAGATCTTTTATGATTTGCACCCAGTCATATTCTTAAGTAATTATAAGCTTCAATAACAATTTATTTAGTATTTGAGACTTGAATGTTTGTGCGATTCATTGGCAGATAACAGAAGAGAGATCAATATATTACTGAAATAAAAACCATGATAGATCTTTAGAAAAGAGGGAAATCTCTTGGAGCAATTTTTAAATCGTTAATAGGAAGCATTCATCAATTAGAAAAGTCTTCATAAACTACAAATCAACTGAAATTTTAATGTCCAAGCTAAAATCTGGCAATCCATCTGCATTGTCACCTTGATGATTCTGCTTTGTAATATGCTCTGTAAATATAAATCAAAGACTATAAGCTTTACAAATAGCTAAAAATGCTGCTATGATGCTCCAAAACAGTGTGATTTTAACAACAATTCAAAGGGAACTGAAAAAAGATAACTATCATGGCTAAATTACCCTGAAAAGCTATTTATCTTTCGAGTGAACAGAGCTAAGAGAATGGACTTTGCCAAAGAATACCTAAATAAAATGCAGGATTTTTGGAAAAATTTAATATATTTAGATGAACATAAATTTTCTATTTTCAGCATCAAAAGATGAAAATGTTTGGAGGAAACTCAAAACAGAGCCAAAGAAAGGGATGCTTTTCCTGACTGTCAAGCATCTAGGAGGAGGCATTATGGTTTGGGGTGCATGGGAAACAGTGGAGTTGTTTATCTGGGGTTTATTGAATCAACAATGAACAAAACTGATTACTTGAACATGTTGAAGAGAAGATTCAAGGAAAAGGCCTAGTAGCTTGGGGGTGGGGGAGGATTTTTACTTTCAGCAGCTTAATGATCTTAAGCATACAGCTTACATTGTGAAGTCATGGCTGTTCTAACATTTACGAAGCTAAGCTGAAGCTCATTAGAGCATTTGAGGTATTTACTCAAAAGGAGAATCATTTAGCATGTAATAACATTAAAAAAAAGGCTAAAATCTATCATAGTAGAAGATTGGAACAAAATAACTACAGAAAAGACATCTAAGCTAGTTGAATCTCTGTCAAATAGTTTGTGAGAGGTTATAAAAAGAAGTGGATAGCCTACTAGATATTAACTTTTAATTACAATCCACTGTCACAAAGGCCTTTTCCAATGTACGTAGACTTTTGATGTACACAATTTGTGTCATTCTCAAGTTAAGAATATTTGTATTTAATACAATGATAAGCTGATTGTTGCTTATATTATTTGAATTTGGGACATTTGAGGAATGAATAAAAGTGGTATTAGCAAATATTTCATTTCCTGAGTGATTGTTGCATAAATAAGGAAGTTGATCATCTGTACGCAGTCTTTTGGCAGCAAGTGTATTTTTGTTATATGTGTAAAATAAAGAAATTTTAGATTGTATTTCTAATTTTGTTTCTTGATTAGGTTTTTTTGTAAGTGTGATGCCGTTAAAGATTCTTTTTTTGTAAAAATCAAAACTTAAAATTCTAACTGAAAAAGTACTTCTTGGTTAAACTTTTTATTGTGGCAAAATACAAATGTTTTTTTTAAGGGATTGATGTTCCAGAATTCTATTACATGGTATTTCTTTTTATTATATCTTATTTTTCATGTATAAATGTTTACTTAATTTATTATTGACTTGGAATTTAATCTATAATTTTGTATACCTTTCCTGATAATTTTCCTTTTTAAACTAAAAAAAATATGCAAAAATAGGGTTTAAAATATGAATGAATTGGTTTGTAGATATATTTTTAAAAATTTATTAAATTTCTTATTATATTTTTTAAATTTGTAACTCTGACCATGATTAAAAATTAGAATTTCAAATACCAATAATTTTGGCATTTATTGTTTTTATTGTACATACAATTTTATAATACTTTTCAGATTCTATGCTGATTATGGGAATAAGATAATTTTAGAAAGCAAAAACAATGATGGTAAAACTCCTTTACATATTGCTTCACATTCTAGTCAGTTGGAGTGTGTGAAATTTTTATTATCTTGTGGTGTTTCTGTCAATGCCCTTAAAAGATCTGATTGGTAATTATTTCTTATTTATGATACATATTCTAAAGTAAAATAAATATTATTTTAAGTGTATTCAAGTATATTTTATGTATTTCATTAAACTTTTTTATCTGATTAAATTGTACAATGCATATATATAAACCCAACTCTTTTTCCTACACTGTCTTTTTTTTACATGATTTTGAAATAACAGGGTTCACCAATATAATTTTTTGCAGAATTTTTTTGTTCTAGCATAAATTCCACCCTCCCTCCCTATTTTCTTAATTTCAATTTTGACAGTGTAATCAGGAGACAGTTGGTTTATGCTGACACATGTGTGAGTGACTTTGCTTGTTTACTTTGTAATCTGGAGTTATGGGGAATACCCAAATTTTATAATCACTTTTTCCTTTATTTGTTGTATTTTAGTTTGAACACAGCATTTTATTCTTCTGCATAACTGTATTTTGTGTAAAAGTATTCAGTTTGTAGAGGATCTGATAAACCATTTCAATATTGTTTTAAAAGTTGATGTTCAAATTACAGTTCTTTTAATTTGATCCTAAAACTTTCTGTATAATTTGTGTTAATGATAATTTTTTACTATAAAAAAGTCATATTGTAGGAATCATGGTTTCAGTGGGGCTATCAGGGCCGGCTCTAGCAGTTTTGCCGCCCTGGACAAAAATAAAAAATGCTGCCCTTCTCCATAAAGTAAAAAAAAAGTTATTAAAAAATATAGAAATTGTTCATAAATACACGAGTATAAAAGTTGAATTGATTTTGCAAAAAAAAGGGCAGAATAACAGTATACATATATAAGTATTTATTAAGAGAATTAAAACCAAAAATAAAACAAACTTAAAATAAATAACAAAAAAAAAAAAAAAAAGAATTAGAAGTGTTTTTTTCTAACTTTTAACTCTGAAAACTTTCTGATCAATTCTTTTGAATCAATTTGTTCATTTTTTTCATGTTCTATAGCCAATGTAGCTAAACCATTTAATCTATCTTGAAGAGTTGTGAACCGTAAGAGAAAATTAAAATTTTGTGAAACTCCTGTCTCGGCTTGCTACACTTATTGGCAAAGAAAGTAAAATTATTAATGCAATAAAAAGATTTGGCATAAATTCTAGAACTGAAATAAGTTTTAAAACTTCTCTATTGGGCTTTCTTTTTTGTCTAATAAAGTTTAAAATGGCATTATCACATTTTCTAGATCAAGCACGTTTATGTGTTCTGATTCTCCGTCTGTCAACATCAATTCTAAATTTGTACAGTTTTTAATTGTTAAATTTTTAGGGGTATCTTTTAAATCATACATATTTTATAAAAATTTAAAACAATGGTGAGTACTCATTAAATTAAATTTGCATTCCAAGTCATTAATTGCTTGTCATTTGTAAAAAAATAAAACATTCTATCTTGGATTTTAATTTAGGATCTTCCACCAGATTATCTTGTGCTTTGTAATCACAATTAACATTTTTGCTTAGAACTCTGTGACGTGGCTGCATCACCTCCAAGTTAGCAGGAATATCAATCTCATTGGCCAGTTCTTTTGCATCACAGAGCATTTCATCAAAAGCCACATCCGATTGAAGATCATTAAAAAAATCTTTATAATTTCTTAAGCTCCATATCAGATGGTAGATCGTAATCTTTTGTTTGCAATAGCTTGCTTATTGGATTTATGCAATTTAAGATTTTATACCGAATAATGATGGAGCATAAGAACTTGCATTGTTTAATAGAATTTAATAATCCAGAGGCCTCATATATCTTATAGAGTTGCCAATTTCAGCATTATTATGAGCACTAAAGAGAGCATCATAAATACCTCTTAACTCATGCCTTGAGGGCTTAATAACCTCTATTCGACTTTCCTAGCGAGTTGCATTTACTGGTCTTAAAGTTATACCCTTTATATATTTTAACAATATAACCCAACAAAAAGTTGATGATGAAAAAAAAAATTGAGGGCTGTATTAAAAAAATTACAGGATTCTAAGGACGCTTTTTCCATGCCATTAATGTCCAAATTTAAAGAATGGCTTCTATGTCTGGAATGGCGTAGACTCTTTGTGGTCTTAACATCCTAATTCTAGAAGGGCCCTCTGGTTTCTCGCCTCTCATGTTGGCTCCATTATCACAGGCCTGCACCAGTATATCTGGAAAATTTAGTCCTAATTTTTTAAGTTCCCCAATTATTAAACTTGAAAGCTCTTTTCCAGTTGAAAGATCAACTGGAAGGAAACCTAAAAAAACTATTATTAATTTTAACGGTAACTTCATTAGAATTAAATTTTTAAATACATACATATCTTGCCAAAAATGTCATTTGTTCGATCTTATTGGTATCTGGAGTGTAATCTAAAATTATTGTATAATATTTGGCTTGTTTAGTTTTATGAACAATTTGTAGCTTAATGTTCTCATGTAAAAGAGAAATTATCTGGTTCTGAATATTTTCCCCTACTTTAGTTTTTTGATTTTTTTAGCACTATTTGAAGATATTCCTGCATTATTGGATGAAATTTAGCAAGTAATTGAATTATTTGTAAAAAATTACTGTTATTGGAATCGAATAATTTGTCACTCTCACCACGAAGGACTAAACAATTTTGAGCAAGCATTTTTAATGTTGCTATAATGCGTTGAAGCACCCCACACCAATAATTAGTCTCCACAATAATAAGTCTTTGCAAGCCGCTCTCAGTTGTTTTATAACATTGTAATCACTAACTAAATTCAATCTAAGATTTTGACTTTAACTATGGTTCTTGGATGTTTCAACCAGGTGCTTCCAACATTTAAAACCTTCTGTGGAAAGAGAACTAATGACACCGCCAAAAAGTTTGTAGCACAAACCAATATAGAGTTTTTTGTAGTGGAATAGACTAACCATTTTCGCATAACCTTTTAACTTTTTTTTTTAAAATTTTGGTATAATAATGTGAGTTTAACTTTTGACCGGTGTTGTCATGAGAAAACTTATATTCTGTCAATAGCTTAGGAGTCCTTCTTTTACCAAAAATCACCTATCAGTGTCTGATAGAATAGGTGGCCAAGTTTCTGGACCTGAACTAAATATCATCTTTAAAGTATTGTGATTTTTAGTTTTGCCTTAAGGAGTTCCTATAGGAGCAGAGCTACTATCTGTTTATTTAATCTGCAACATCTTCATGGAAGTCTAAATCAGATTGATTCTATATTGTCTTCCTTTTTTCTAGTGCCTTGTAAGTAGCTCAATAAACTTCGAGCTTGTCTTTTCATATACATCTGTACATAGCACACGCAAAATATAGAATAAATTTATGTACATTTTAATCAAAGAAAATGTTCTACTTATGCAACTCCTGCAGAAAAAAAATTTCCATTAATCTTATTAATATAATACTAGAAATTGATAATCTTTATAATCACTAAAATTAACACTAATAAAAACACTCAAAAAGTGAACTACAATACATAATACTTTACATTATATTTCTGAGTCAAATAAAATTCCGTCTTTTAGCTTCCTTAAAAAATGTCATTTCGAAATATTTTTCATAGCATTTAAACATAAACACATATAATCTCATTTGGAAATATATTTATAATACTAAAATAATTTGCTAAATTTATCTCTTTTTACATCAAAGAAGAAGAAAACATCCAACTAACTCACCTATTACTGACCTAATTCACAAACTTTAAATATTCCAAAAGAATTTTTGTAAAATGCCTTTTCGAAACTCCAATCAGCAATAATGCAATTACTTATAAGAATATAATTGCCAAATAGCATTACTAAATTTCTCTTTATGTATAAAAAAAAGAGAGAAAAAATGTCTAAAACCACATCTGTTACATTGATTTAACATGATGATTCAGAAAAATGGAATCAAAATTTACAATACACAAGACAAACAAACCAATTTTTTTTTTAATTCTAGGAACAGTAATGAAGGTTGTGCAATGCCTCCTTCCGAAAATGGAAGCACTCTAATGAAAAAGATTTCGCATCAACAATATTATTTCGATTTAATCTAAAAATAAAATTTTTCACTCCATATGACTTAACTATAACTATAGATACGAATATATAAAATAATTTCATTGAAATTAGAATAACCTAATTTTCTTTTAACTCAGTAGTCTTTTCAATTATAATCGTTACTCATAAATGTGAATTTATTTATTACAATACTTAATTATATATATATATATAAAGCATTTTTCAAATTTGGTCCAAATGCCGCCCCGGACATTGGTCCGGTTTGTTCAGCCCTAGAGCTGCCCCTGGGGCTATGATTGAAATATTCAAATGCTGTTTTTATTTCCTAATACTACCTTGTTGATTCAGCCACTCAATCAGAGTATTATAGCTGCATTTAAAATGTACTTCATGAAGCAAATGCTTAAATATATTTTAGACTCAGTGGAAGAAAGAAATTTGACTGTTGTGGAAGCATGGAGAAAGTTTACGATTATGGATTGTATTACAAATGCTTCTTTTGCTTTCAAACAGTTGTCCCAGTCGACCTTAAATGCTTGTTGGAAAAATATTTTGCCAGCATGCATCAAAAGTAGAAGATTTGTGGAACAAAAATCAACTTAGTGTTCTAAAATTATAATTCTATCAAATGTAGTTGGTGTCAAAAGTTTTAACAACATACAAACAGCTGACTTCTAAGAATTAATGGTAGAAAGCCCTTTGAATGAAGATGATTTGATTGAATTTATGACAGTTTGGGATAATGAAGAAATCTATTATGACAAAGTCAAAAGTAAAGTTCAACTATTTTTTTGGTAAAAAAATTGATTTTATTATTACTTTTTTTACATGGTTTTTTGGGAAAATATTGAAAGTTTTTTATCTTACACAATTTTTTAAAGTTGGGGAACATATCCTCAAATTTACCATATGTGGCATGTATTTTTTACCTGATTTTTTTGCACTGTTTTCTATATATAATTATTATGTAAAAAGAGAGTTGGGAGTATGTATAATAAATCCAATCAATATATACTCTCAAAATTCAAACCTTATTTATTTATAATATCTGATTCATAAAATCGAATTTCCTATTTTGAAATACATCTAATTTCATCTCACACTGAAGGATTAAAACCTATATATTGATAGATTCATTAGTGATTTCTCATTTAAAAGATGAGACCTTGAAATTTTAACAGATTTATTGGTGGTTCTTAATAATTGAATATCATAATGGGTTACACATGCCTTACTAACTGGTTGAAACTATTTTTTAATACAGTGATGTAATTTCTATAAATAACTTATATTTCCCTTTGCTTGAACATGTGATTTTATTTTTATATTGTGTTTTTCCAGTTTTTTCTTACATACCTTTTTCTCTTACAAGTTGAATAATTCCCTCTCTTGTATTTTTGCTCTTGAGCGAAATACATGTTAAAAATAACTCACCTGATGTTAAAATTTAATTAACAACAATGTGATCAATATCAAAAAGTTCTTTGTTTTCTGCCACAACTACAAATAGAAAAATAACACTATCTCATGGATACAGGACATATATATATTTGTATGTGTTTTAATTTATATACTCATATTATCTTTTTCCTAGTAAGTAGAATTATTCATTAAAACTGTGGTCCTGGAAATAAAATTATTCTTGAATTTCTAAATTAAATTACATTGTAATAAAAAGTTTTTTTATATTGGGAAATTAATTTTTATTCCACAAAAGATTTTTTTATATTTAAGTCCGTTTGAATTATTATTGAAAATTTTAAATCTTTTCATTGGGAATTTATAGAATGATAATTACATATTATATCAATGATTAATGCATCTTTTAATCAGCATTTTAAATATTTAATCTGTATCAAATTGATTCAAAATTGTTCTACTTGTGGTCTAATTTCTCTAATTTTTGTAAATAAATATCCTTTTTATTTTTTTCTAAAAATATGTTATTTTATACTGTGTATGTTATGAGTTTTGTGCACATCTAAAGTTTTTTATAGTGATCATACTAGATTAAGGAGGAAGGGTAAAAAACAAATTACTTTCAAAAAGTGAATATTTTGTTCTTGTTTCCATGATGATTTAGTTTTTTGTATTATTTTTCCCCCGATTGAAAGAAGCCAATTTTTTTGCTATTTTACATATCAAACAGTTCATCAGTCTGCTCTCCACTTCTATGTATTCATATATAGTGTTTTGGATAGTTATATAAAGTTTGCAAACAGAGCTATCTGCTCTTCAGAAGTTTCCATTTCTCCTTTGTTTTTGCATAGATATACTATTGTATTCATTATTTTCTTGTGTTATATTTCAAAAAATTAAAGTAAATCTCACAGTTTCAAAACATAAAATAAGCATTTTTTTGAAAGTGTGTAAAATAATACACTGTATAAATGTATATTGTTTTATGATGTAATATTATATCTGCATAACAGAATTAATTTTAAAAAATTAATATGTCTTGTGTGCATTTTTCTATGCTTACATTTTTGTATATAGTATTGAATGAAATGATATAAATATTCAAAATTGAGAGTAGCAGTTTAAAAATAGCATTTACATAATTATTACATTTTACCAATAAAATTCCTTTTTGAATTGATGGATATATAAAGAAAGAGACAGTCAGATTTAGTTGTTTAAATGATTAATCTATAAAATTATATACATGGTAAAACATTTTGAATACAAAATTTTTTCCTAGACAAGCACATTAGACTGTGTGATAATGAACTTCACCATTATTGTGTGATTTTCTTTAATATGCATTACAATCATAAGAACATTGATTAATATTTTGGTTAGATTCTGAATATAATTGGTTTTTTGCTGAAACAATTTATATATAGTTTTATGGATGAGTTAAAACTGATAAACTGTTTCAATTAATTTTCTTAAACAGACATTTTTTCTATGTTTATGTATATAAAGTTATAGTTAAGCATTTCTTTTGCACTAACTATTCTTAACTAAGAAAATAAGTTAAGCACTTCACACCCAAAATTTTCGTAAATAACTGGAATATGAGTTCAGAAAAAATAAAAATATAAAGAATCAAAAAATTCCAAAGCTTGAACATTAAA
This sequence comes from Trichonephila clavata, assembly GCA_019973975.1. Taxonomy (NCBI): domain Eukaryota; kingdom Metazoa; phylum Arthropoda; class Arachnida; order Araneae; family Nephilidae; genus Trichonephila; species Trichonephila clavata. The sequence goes on along the minus strand of BMAO01000657.1, from coordinate 210,756 downwards.
ATCTGTTATATTAGTAAGCCAACCTCATTTAAAAAAATAAGGTTTGCTTTTACATTATTATAATTCTCCTTTTCTTCTGTTTTTGTTAAGGTGTTTTTTTATAATAAAGACTTTGTAGTAAAAAAAAAAATCTTTCTCTTTTTTCCCTTTTAAATTGTAAAATACCTAAAATATGCCTGGTCTGATATTTAATTAATTACAATGATAGATAGAAGCATTAATCATTGTAGCATTAACAATTTATTAAATTTTAGGGAAAATATTTCTATTGAATATGAATAATCAGTTTCAATCAACTATTCTTATTCAAATAAATGATTTTACAGTTATATAATCTTTTTCTGGTATATCTATAACTTTTTTTTATTTCAAATATATAGTTATGTAAATCATTCTTAGAAAATATTTAAGAGTAATAAAGTTTTGTGTTACATTTTGTGATGTAATTTTTTTATATATAAACTTTAGGACACCTTTAATGCTGGCTTGTACAAAATCTAATTTAGATATTGTTACGGAGTTGTTGTTGCATGGTGCTGATCTGAATATTTTGAACAAAGATGGTTGGACAGCATTTCATATTGCTTCAAGGTTTGCAATTTAATTTTTAATACAATGACAAAAGTATTTTGTGAAATTTGAATGCTGAAAAATTACTTTTTATAAACATAATTAATTTAAGATATTACTTCAATAAATTTTGATTATTGTTATGTATATGTATAAAAATGACAGTTTTTCTAATTTTTGTATATTTCTTTCTTATATGCTTTAGTTTTACTCATAATTCTATAAAAATAACATAACTTTTTATCATTTCTTCTAAATTTAGAGAAGGGAATCCAGAAATAATAAAATGTCTCTTAGATTTCAATGCATCTGTTTGGAAAACAAAAAGTAAAAATGGAAGAACACCTTTGCATACTGCAGGTGAGTTTTCTCCAGTTACCGTTTTAATGTTTAATGATAGCCTTATTTTTATTCATAAATTTAGAGGATTTTAAAATCCTAATACATACTTTAATCCCTCTAGCATACATACCAAGTGAAAGAGAAATTTAAAAAAAATTTTATATATATAAAACACTTTATTAATGATGAAATTTTAAGATTTATGACTAACAGAATTTTAATATATGGTGCTTTTTAATTTGTAAAATAAAAAAAGGTTAATTTCATAAGTTATTATTTTTATTTTGAGAAAAGTATAATAAAATGTTATCACTTTGTAGTGTCTTCTCTTTTGTCTTTTAACTCAAAAACATTACCTCTTAAATGGTTTTTCTATGTAAAATTTTTGCTGTTGAAATGAAATTATTAAATGTCTGTGTTCAATATGAATAATTTACTATCAGCTTTAGAAATTTTTAATTAGAAAATTAAAAAAATAATGTAATTGGTACTAAGATGAGGAACACAACATTTAATTGAATTAGAATTTAAATTTAATTGTTTATAAAATTGATTTTGTTTGTGTAAAAAGAAAAATAATCAAACTTTTCAAACATGCATTTATATATAAAAGATATGAAGTTAATTTAACATTCTGCACATATGAGGTGCAAATGATTATATAATACATCCAACAAGACAGTTGGTGAAGCCATTAATGAAATCCAGGTAAATGAAACTTGACACAATTTTCAAAGAATTTTAAATCCAGCAAATAAATGAATGGTTTATAATTTTTATATGCAGCTTATAATCATTATATTTTATTTCTAACTTTGTATAAATTGTATGTGAATTTGTGAACTAACAATTATATACACCTGATTTACTGTAGTGTCTGGTATTTTAAATGTAATGATGCAATTGTAATAAAGCAGTTGTTTTATATAAAAGGATTTTCTACCTATCTTAAACTTGCTTATTTATCTTTCACTTGAGAAACTTCTTTTTAATTGAACTAGAGTGGAAAATTATGTATATATATATATATATACACTGGTGTCCAAAAGTTAAGCATAATTGATAATTATGTGAATAAAGAAGGAACTGTAAATCAGAATGGCGGGAAACGTGATATGCGAGTGTAAATTGGTTATAAAATAAGGAAGCAAATCAAAAGAATGATAATAATTAATTTTATTATCCAAAGTAGCAGTTTGAAAGAAAACTGAGCATAGCCAGAATTCACACTTTAAAGAAAAAATGAAAGAAACATTAAATAAAATACTGATGTTGCAGTTTAATAAGGCGTGTGGTCACCTCTGGCAGCCAGGCACGCTGCACAGCGATTTACGATACTTGATATGAGATGATGAATGAGTTGTGGGCTCAAACGGTTCCAAGCTTCTTGGAAAGCTCTCTTCAGTTCTGTAACAGAGCTTGGTGGGTGCTAAAGGGTTGCAATTTGTCTCCCGAGCATATCCCATACATGCTCGATAGGATTTAAATCAGGGGAGTTCGCAGGCCACGACATGCACTGGATGTTTTCCTGTTTCAAGGAAGTCATCAATCAGCACCGCTTGGTGACATGGTGCATTATCATCCATGAATATGAAGTCAGGATCGACAGCACCTCGAAACAAGTGAACATAAGGCTCAAGAACTTCGTCTCTGTATCTTTGAGCAGTCACAGACCCCGTGTCAAAGAAATGGATGTCTGTGCGGCCGTCCATCATGATGCCTGCCCATACCATTACTCCCCTTGAAGGAAAATGATGTCTTTCAGTAATGTTTCTTGGTTCAAAACGTGTTCCACGTTCTCTCCATATCGTTACCCGCCGAGAATCACTACTCAGACTAAACCGGGACTCGTCACTGAACATCACAATGGCCCACTCTCCCACACTCCAATGTTGATGTTTCAAACTCCAGTTCAAACGAGCGCGTTTATGCGCAGACGTGAGGGGAATGCAAACTGCTGGTCTTCTGGCATACAGGCCAGCATGATTGAGTCTCCTTTAAACAGTTTGTCTCGAAATTCGTATTCCTGTGGCGACTGTGAGTGCCGAACCCAATGCTCTGGCAGTACTGCCCCTCTGACGTCGCGCACTTATTACCAGATATCGGTCTTGGCAAGGGGTTGTGACTCTTGGTCGACCTGATACTGGTTATCGGGTAACATCTCCCGTTCTTTGAACCCTCTGCCAGTCTTGAGATCACTGACTGGTCCACATTCAGAATTCGAGAAACTTTGGTTTGTGATCGTGAGGATTCCAGCATTCCAACGATTCCTCCTTTCGTAAACATGTCCAATTGGCGTCTTTGTGCCATTATTCACCTTGTTTCATGTTCAACAACGTTCCTTCGCACAGCAGTTGCACGAAACTTGTCTGAACTGCCTATGCTGCGTGAATCGGTTTCTCCGCGTTCCGACATGCGCCGGTGTTTCGCGCAGGACGTAGTCGACTGAAAAGTTTTGCATAAACCTAATGTTTCTTCTTCCCCCAATTAATATCCGCAAGAAATTTGGAACAATTTTACGAATATTTACTCCATGTTTTTCGCATTTTACAATTTATGCTTAACTTTTGGACACCAGTGTATATATAAATTATTATTATTATTTACTATGATCATTTTTAAGAATCTTCATTTTTTTTATTACTTGTATTTCCTTTTATTATTGATTATTTTTGCTTTCCATTATATGTGCATATCAAAATCAATTTATTTTCAGTTCATTTTAATGTTAATATTAATAATATATAAATTTGTTTAGATTTTATATTTAATGCAATTGTAAATATAATTTGGATTAATTTTTTTATTAAAATACTTTTTTTTTTATTTTGTTGCATTTAGAGCCATTAAAATGATTTATGCAAATGATATTTTGATGAATAAATTTTTAAAATGTTGTATATGTTTGAATATTGCAGCTCTTCATGGTCATCTTGATATTGTGAAAATCTTTTTTGAAAATACAAAATATGATATAAATGTGAAAGATTCCTGTGGAATAACCCCTATAATGGATGCTGCATCTGGAAATCATAATCATGTTGTTAAGTTCTTTATTGAAAATGGGGTAATCAGTGTTTTTGCTTAATTTGGTGTTCTTATCTTATATATGTAGATTAAAATATTGCCAAGAATTGTTATTTATTTCTTAGGACTATTTACTCTTAAAATTTTTGATGCACTAAATTTTGTTTTGAAAATAAATTTTGAATGTTAATATAAATTATTTATAAAGAAATGTTCATTTCAAATTCTGAATTGTTATTTTACTTTTGGATTTTCACATTTTGTGATTTTAATCAAAATTCCAAAGGAATATATTATTTAAGGCCTTGATTAATCTTAAAGATTTGCATATTTTTTATTAAAAAATAAGGAAGACTTAAAATCTTTTTGTGTTTCAACTGTTTTATTTTAATAATTCAAAAGTAGTTTGAAATTTTAAAGTTATCCTTCAATATCTTAACATTTTAAAATTAATGTATATTTAAAATTAGTGTGAGAAAATGTTTTTTATGCAAGGTTTTTTTGTTAAATTTTTGTTCTTAGTTAATTAATACATTTCATTAAATAGCTTGGACTTTTTTTCTAAGACTTTACAAAAATGTCATTGAAAATAAATTTATTTCAGTTGACAAAGTAAGTATATTCAAAAATTTCTCATGTTATGTATTTCACTTACTTGAACATTTTAGCATACTTTGTTCAATTGAAAGAAAAGAAAATTAATCTACATCTCTAGTTTAAAATAAGATTGTTGGCTTTATATATTTTATAGTAGTTATTTTAAACGGAATAATTTTTTATGAAATAAATAATTTTATAAAAATGTTAGATATATTTTACAAGTAGAAAATGACTGTTTACAGTGCTTCTTTTTTTAAAAATATTTCAGAATATAATCACAAATATTGCACATAAATAAATTATGAAATGACTTTGGGGGAAAAAGGTCTTCATTTTTTTAGATCCATTGATGTATCACAATATTGTTATTGACCACATGGCTAGTTATAAGAGAAAGATGAAGCTTATAATATATTATGTTGGATACCTTTTACAAAATAAGGGCAAAATATGCAAAAGTTTTAGCTTTAATTGTCTATAAGTTTTGATATCTTTGTTTTGTGTATGTATTGCTTATACCTGTTTGGACTTTCCATTCTATCATACTTTTTTAATGTTTTTTTTTATGTTTAATATCTATTTCTTACCTATTTTGTTGAAAAATATTTGACTATATTGACTAATCATTAGTATTGCAAAAGACCAAGATTGGCATTGTTTCATATTACATGATACAAATCCTTAAATAAATATATACTTGTTTGCAACGTATTATTTTTGTCATTTGTAAGCTCCATCAAGCAGTGGTGTACATGTGTCAGGGTAGAATTCGGGAATTTAACCCTCCCCCCTTAGACATACAGATTTTTAATATTTAGCATAAAAAACGCTTTGGAGCTAATATGTAGTTTTTTTAAATGTTTCTCTACATCCCCCTTTCTGTAAAAGAACTATGTGTAAAACTACTGGTATCAAGTATTTATTTTAAGTAATTTTGAATTTATGTATATGTATATATATTAATCAAAGGCTATATATATATATATATATATATATATGCTCATCCTCAAAGAAAAAGTGCATCAAGGAGGAAGAAAGGCACATAAAAGAAAATTAAGAAATTGTTCTGGCTCTTTTATATATGCAAATGATTGAGATAAAAGTCATGTTTGGCTAATAATTTTTGAAAATACAGGATTTACAGCACTACTAAGGACATTTTTAAACTTCTCCTTTAGCATGTAATTTTTATTCTAACTGGTATGCATGGGTTTAATTTATCACTCTGATGTTTAGAATACCTGCGAGAAGAAAACAATAGCCATTTCTACTGTTGGTTGCCTTTCAAAAGGGTTACATCATCAGACTGCATGAAGGCAGATAGTCATTCCATCACTCATTTCAGGGGTGTAGATGTTACAGTTTCATACTTTTGGCAGAATTGGATGTACACTAGTTATTGCTTTTAACAAGTAGGCATCAGGGAGCTACATGGACTACAGGAAGGAAAGTTCAAAGAGTTGTCTGACAGACATGAAGCATACAAAATGCCTGAATTCTGAATACTATACCCTCTCTGTATCATTCTGTAAGTTATAGTACCAATTAGCAGATGTCTGCATGGTTATGGATTGCTTTCATGGAGACCATTAAGAAGATTGCACCTGTTATCACAGTAATATTGCCACAAAAGAGCAGCATGGAACTTTGCAGAATGGCAGTGGGCTATCTATAGTAATGTCTTGCTTTTGTCTTGGTTAAGATGATAACTGCACTCATGTGGGGAGGCAACCTGGTCAGTATCACAAGGGATGATTTGTTGTCACTTGTCACACATCTAGACAAGATGCAATGACAGAGTGCAATATCATCAAACCTGTTGCCAATTGAAAACTTATGAGATATTGTTGGCTGTTCTGTTAGGGGTTTCACTTCTACCACAAGATTTGTAAGATACACATGCCAGGGTTCAATCTGTGTGAGATGATGTGTGTCAAGAGTATTTACTACTCCATGCCGTGACATGTGGTAGAATGCATTATAAATAAGGTCAGTCCAATATCCTACTAAATGTTGTAATGATCTTGTATTTTGACCATTCAGTTTTGTCATACTCTTGCTAAATTTTTTATGGTTTCTTGTTGTTACTGATTTAATTTCATTTAAATTTGACTATTCCTTCTTGGTGTAACTTTTTTTTTATCATGAATGTATCATAAATAAAGAGTAAAAGTTTTTTTTTTTTTTTTGCACACACTTTTCTTTTTTAAATAAAATGCTTCTAATTAAAAACATTTTTTGCATTATATTTGAAATTAAATGTATTTAACATGAAAGAAAATGAATTTTATCAATTATTTTATATTGTTTATCTGACTCTTTGTGATCTAGAATTTTTAAAATTGTGAAACATATTTAATTATGTTCTTTTTAGTTGTAAATATTTAAATTTATATAACTTCAAGATAAAATGAATTTTGCTTGAAAATTTTTGCAACTTTACATTTTAAATAACCCACAGTTTAATTTTACAAGTAAAACTTTCTCCCTTAAAGGCTTCTTTGATGGAAGAAGATAAACTTGGAAGGAATTTACTTCATCTTGCTGCAGAAGCTGGAAATTTAGAATGCATCAGATGGTTTGTAAAAATTCATAACATGTCAATAGATTCCCAAACTCTTCAAGGTCTGAGTCCTTTGCATTTTGCTTGCAAGGTCCATTATTTTTATACTTCTAACATTAATTTTATTATTAATAATGCTATATTTGTTTGATTTTTAAGATTTTCTTGATACTAATGTATATTTATTTTTAAAGGAAAATAATATTGACACCTTCAATTTATTATTACAACTAGGAGCCAATTGCAATTTGAAAGACAAGAGAGGACGATCAGGTTTTAAAAAAATTTTACCTATATTATACTTTCTGAAAAAGTTTTAATTTTATGCTTATGTATCTTTTCATACCAGGAAACATTATTACTGTGCTAATAGTTTATCTTATGGTAAAGACATTTGATTTTTTTTTCCTGAATAGTTGTTAATGAACCTTTTATAAATTTAAATTTCCAAAGAGATTTATGTTTAATAATTTATATTTTACAAAGGTAAATTAGATTGAAGAAAGTTTATAGAGCATTTTGTTAATTAAGAAAATTTAAAAATTTTACTTAACATAATTCCAAATTTTAAAATTTTATTTTCAGAATTATATATATAACTTGAACTTCAGTATTTTATTACATTAATCATGTGATTGGAAAAAAATCTGTTAATATATAATGTCTAAACAGTAGTGTACACAGACTATTTGTAGGGGAAGGTTAACATTTTAAAAAACACATAGACACAAAAGCACCCAGGCATAATCGTTATACTAAAAATTAAAACCCTTAAAATCCCCTTTGTGCATACCACTGTCTTTAAAAAAAGTTGGAAGATAATACATTTTTAATAAAATAAAATTTATTTCCTAGTTTGTGTTTACTGCATAATATACATAATGTATGAATTTCAAGTATATATATATACACACGCACATATATATACATATACACACACACATATATATACATACACACACACATATATATACATATACATACACACTTATATATACACACACATAAATACATATATAAATAACTTTTAACAAATTTTTGCTGATTCATTTTCTTGCAAAGTGTTATAAAATAAAAAGTCATAAGTGTTTAATCTTATACAATTTGGTTGTGAATTCCTAAAAGTTTTGAATGTTTCTTTCAAAATAGTATTCTTTTTTAAATATTGTAATATTTGTGCTTTATTCTTCACAAATTTTTGTATTCTTTTAGGAATTATTTACTCAATTCTTTGATGTTTAAGGAATTCAAATTACTTAATATTGAAATTAATATATTATCCTCACTCACTGAAAGTAATATTTACTAATTATGCTTGTAATAAAGATTTAAAGTTATTTTTTAACATGAAAACAAAGGAAAATAAAAAAAAAATCTAAAGTTTTAGTTACAGGAAAAAATGCTCATGTTCTCAGTTAACATATGTTGGAAAAATAGGAAAATGTAATCATATAATTATTTTGCCTGACAAATACTGAATATTAAATTTTTTTTCTGTATATGTTCTATACATTTTTATAGATTTCTTTATTGTGTATGGTTTTACACTACTCCACATATGTATGAGTTGGCCCAGATGTTCTTTAAAAATTGGGTAGAGACCATTTTGCTACACGCATTGAATATTTGTGTTGATTCTGAACTACTACAAAAGTAAAATCAATGCAGCCTGGGTAACAATAAACAATTTTTATTAAGGAACAATACATAGACAAACAATGAAAAAAGGGGTTGTGTGCCATCTTGCACATAAATATAGGTCAAAGTCAATAATTTACTGACCATCATTTTTACATATAACTCTTATAATTCTTTTTCCTGTATTCTCAGAAAAACTTTCAAGTGCAAATTTATCAAAATCATTTTGTGCATGCACAATAGACTCCTTCAATTCAGCAATAGAGATGTACTTAAAGTTATTTGCATGTATTCAGCAAACTAGGAGGCCCCAAGCATTTTTCAGGGAGTTGAGGTATGAGAAACTGGTTGGCCAATCCAGTTAATCTGCTTTATCAACAGCTAACCACTGTTTTGGTGTTACCCTTGCAATAAATAGCAGTATTGTCTTGCTGAAAATTTCAGCTATTCCAACAAGTTTTTTGTAAATAATGTTAGAGTTTCTGTTTCGGAGCATAATTGTATGTTAAACTATTTATTTTACATGAGAGAAATGCAACAGGGAGAGTTGCACAAGCAATAAAATTTCCCCCAAATCAGGCAACTACTTCTTTCATAGTTTCTTTTCAAAAATATTTTTTGTTCTTTCTCAAATTGTGCCAGTATGATTTCAATCCATCTGAAACATTTATATAAAACTCTTTCATCACTGAATGCAATTTTCATCCCAAAAATTATTTGCACAGTCTGTGTAAAAAAATATAACAAATGATTAAAAAATCTTATGTTCCTTTTATCTGTATGTTCTTTCAAAAAAAGTCAATTTTTGTTGTTGTTGGGAATTGATTTCAAGTATGGTGCTACTTTTGCTCTAATATAAGAGATCTTGTTTACAGATAGTATAGCATTTGATACTAGTAAAAAAATATATTTTGAAGTATAGTTGGATATCTCAGACATTTAATTGCTCAATAAGTTTTCTTATTCCAAAGAAAATTTCCAACTACATATGAGATTGCCCCGTTTTGTGTGTGATATTTTAACTCCATTTCCTCTGTTTTAATAAGTTTCAATTAAACCTTTTTTGCACTCTGGATGTAAACCATTCAGGGGGGTAGTTAAAGGTTCCTGAAATCTACTACAATTATTTAGTTGCTGTTCTACTGAGGAAATGAAATGTGGAACAATATTTATATGCTACATTATGAATATTCTCTTCATGATAACTGTAATACATATTTATGGCTAATGTTTCCCTTTTTTTCTGTATAGCTTCCAATCTAGTTCAATGATTCTTTTCACATGTATAGGAGGAATTTTTGTAAATATTTCCCCCACCATGTGAAGTACGAAAAGTCGAAAAACTGTTTCTTCGTTTCTACTGAAACGAATCCCCCCCCCCTCCAACTCCTGACCGCTGATGCTATTTTTAGCTCAGTTGAACCACTCTCTTTTTTTCACTTTATTTACTCCCTCTCATAGGACCACATTAGAACTGAAGAAGAAGCCTAGATGCCTCTAGGCTGGATCTGTGAAAAACCATATATTCCAAACGTGTACAAATCGCTTTTGTGAGAACTTATTTAAAGAGAGCATTTACATGGTAAACCTATGAATATATGATGCAGTGTATAGTTATAATATATTTTATTTGAATCTTCTGGTAAAAATATTGTTTGAAAATACTTGAAAACATTTAATATTGTAAATATTTTTGAAATCATAAGAACCTTTCTCCCCTAAAATATTTAAAAACTATATGTCTAGATATGTCCTTATTTTTTTTAAATCAAATGTCCTGAACTTTTTCTTAAATATTTTCTTTCAAAATTTATTTTTCAAATGTCAAACAAAGTTTTTGGATTCTTTGTCATTGCTTATATATTCAAACTATTTTTTTTTCTCCTCTAAAAATCAGTACAACTGATACTGACCGAAAATTATAATAATTTCTTTTAAGGATTTAAATTTAAATTAGGATAGGATTTAAAGGTACTGTATCAGTTACACAATTCTTCAGGCTGTTTTGAACTGCAATCTACAATGTGTCAATATTCTAACAAAAGTTAAAATTGAACTATATAAATGTTAGTATTTCCAATATTTTTCTTCAAATCTTATTTTAAAATTTACAAGTTCATCAGGTATGAGGATATCAATTCTAAGAAGCTTTTTTTATAGCTACTAAATATAATTATTTTTGTTGCTATGTTTTGTTGTGTGTTAAGTTTAAAAAAAAAACAAATTTTTTACTTTCTGAAAACGTATCTGCTTTTTTCTTGAATATCGATTAATCTTTCAATTTTTGTTTTATGTTTTTTTATATAAATGTGACTTTCCTTGCTGTTATTTGTCATAAAGAATTTTTTTATGAGATTAATATAAACAATACATTTTTCAGATTATTCTTCACTGTTTATAAGATTTTAAAATATACTCAAATATTTTTAAAATTTGAATCATTCCTGCGAATGCTAGGCCATCACTGTTTTTCAAAGTCTTGCAATGCTGAAATATTATTCAGAGTACTATTGACATCCCCCCCCCCATTTATTTAATGTATGAAATTTCAGTTTTATAATAATCGATAGTCAGTATTTTTTGATTTTGAGATTATATTTAATTTCTAATTTAAAAGTTTTGGTTCTAGTATCAAAAAGCATTACTTTAAAAGAACTCTTAAAACTCCTCAACTATTTGAATGTTTAATATTGGGTCAAGTACTATTTACTTCAGAACTTACTTTATTAAATGCTGATGATCTAACTTTTTCATAAACCCTCAGATTGCAATTCTAAAATTTGTTTCATATAAGATCTATTTTCATTAAAAAAATTTATTTTGTGTTATTAAAAAAAGCATACATAAGATAAAAACTCATTTTATTTTATCCTCTTGTGCTTTATCTGAATTTCAAGTTTTTAAGAATATAAATTGGTTATTTTTATTAAATTTTTCAAAAATAATGTTATTTAATCAAAAGTGAGAAAAGAGATGTTTTGTTTGAATCTGTCTTTTGTTTGTTGATTACAATTTTCCCCCTTATGAATTAAAAATAGCAAAGACATAAATTTTCACATTAAATTCATTGCATTATAATTACATGAAAAAATTTTAGATAAACTTTGATGATTATGTTAGAAAATTAAAAAATGTATATTTTAAATAGAATTTTTAAAAATTTAATTTAAGTTTTTAAATTCTGTATCAATTTTTATATGCATAGTCTGAACTAGTTTTCATTAAAATATTTTCATTTATTTTCTAATATTTCATTGTCAATAAAAAATTTTTTTTAAATTCTTTTTTAGATTTAATTTTTTAATTTTTGTATCCATTTTTGTATTGGTTTTCCTGATCAGTTAGAATTTTTAAAGAGTTAATTATTAACCATAATTTCTTAGATTTATCTTCAATGATATTAACCCTGCTGATTTTCATTTAGGAATACTGCATTTATATAGGATTACACATCTATAAAAATACCATTTATCTAGAGAAAATTTGAATATTGAAATATTAAGAATTTCTCACAGAAAAAGCAGTTATTTATAAATATGTACATTAAATGATGTAATTTTATAATTTCCTGTCTGCTTGAAAATGTTTTTCAAGACTATCTGTTTGCCAACTTGAAAGTTTTAAAACATAATCAGATCTCATAAAGCTCTCTCTCCATATAACAAGAGAAAGCATTTACATAATTTCAAAATAAATGTAAATATTGTAATATGTACTTTCACAAATTTTTAATTACCATGCATAAAATTTTTCCATTTTATATGTTTTAGAAAATTCATAATGCATTTTTGAAAGATATGAATTCTAAGTTTTAATTACTGTATAATATTACAAACTAGTAAAATTTAAAAGTTTTTTTAAAATCATATTTGATAATATTTAAAAATGGATTGAGTTTGAAGGTAATTAAAATGATTTCTAAATCATAATTGGAAATTTTTTTACCTCTAAAGGTGTTCAGTACAATAAAAATAAATACAAATTTCATAATTACCATAAACGAAAAATAAAACTTCATTAAAGTAGAGAATGAAATTTAAACATTAGTTTTCAAATTATTAGTTGTAAGTTAATTACTAAGGAAATCTTTATGATTTATTTAAATATATGTGCATTCTTAAATTCTTAAAAAATAAATAAAAAGTTGAAAAATTTCAATAAAACCACATGCTATATTCTCTATTGTCTTATAATATGCTACTGCAATTCAGAATTAATTACGAATATGTTTTACAAAATATTGGAAAAACTTCTAGATCCTCACCTTTTATAGCTATTTTCACTTTCTATCTTGAATTACTTGAATACTTTTTATTTTTATTGGGTACTTTAATTTTATACATAATGCATTCATAAGGGGATATTTTAAAACATGCAATGTATAAATATAACTTCTATGTTATATTTTTTTAATGTATTTCTTTTTTTTTTCTTCTTCTTAGCCTTGGAGTATGCAAGCATTAAAGAAATTCCTAATTGTATGATGTATCTATCAAAGAAATAAACTTTTTTTGTCATGATATGTGCTGACTTTTATTTGTAGTCGATTTATTTTACACAAATTCTCAAAAAACACTGCTAATTCTAGTCTATGAAAACTATTTTCAATCTTCTGGGCAAGTTAATACATATATAAAAAATATCCGTGCAATTCTAAATACAAGCAATGAAAAATGAAAAGTTATGTGTGATTCAATATTATACATTTTTACCCTTTTCGAAACATTGTCTTGAAGCACTATTTTTTCTTCAGTTTTTTAGTCCTACTCTTTCTCAATCTGGTCTACTCCTGTTTCGTAATCGTTGCCTTCTGAATTGAAACTCCTTGATCCACCGTTGCCAAAAGGAAATCCAAAGTTGTTAAAAATATCTTGAAGAGCCTTCATCTGCTGGTGAAATTCTCTAAAGAAACTCTCCAATCCGTTGTTGACAAAGCTCATTGTGGTGTTACTGGCTGTTAAGTTTTCTACAAAAAGATCATTGAAAGCTCTGTCCGCTGCCTTACAAATTTCATCATCGGCACCATCTTGTGAATCCTTCGTGAGGGACTTCCCTTTGTAAAAGAACTGATGATCGTTGGAACAAGAAATCCATGGTGATCCGTCTTTAGTGCAGTTTGCAGCCTCGGAATCAGAAAGACAGAAATAGCGACAGTAACCCTCTGGTTCTGAAATGGTTATGGACACTATGGATACGCCTTCACCTTTTTTAGGAAAATTCAAGCCATTGCACCAATCTATAAGATCATTTGCACACTGTGCTGTATCGTTTGGTACTATGTACTCCCCATTTTGAAAAAGAGGTGCAGCACTCGTCGAAGATATCAAAACTGCTAAAGAAACTATACAATACTCCAACATTGTAATTCAGAGTAGTAGAATTAGTATTTAAACTACTTGTATAAAACTGCACTGTCCACAAGTTCAATAATAAAACTCTGCAGAGGCTCAAAATTCTACACTTAAGAAAAGTTATGCACTGATACTTACTAGGGTTTTTAATGTATAAAACTGGCGGGGGAAAAAAGAAGCAAAACCGATATGTGTTTGCCTTACGTCATTATTTGACCATGAAATTGTTTTTATGCCTCTCTTTTATGCCTTGTCATCCTCTTTCACGGGAGTGTCGCAATTTCTTCCCTGACGAGTTTTCCAGAAAGACGCAAGAGCTGTATTTCCATGCCATTGCATGAATAAAATAGCGAACAAATCAACCTGGTAGACATTCAACCAGATAAAATTTGTCCTTCTATTGTATGATTTTTAGTTATACACGTGTCAAAAGGATCGCTTATTCCTTTAGAACACCTGCTAGTTCGTTATTAGTGTAGTTTCTGAAAGAAATTTTGTGGTAAAAATAATGAAGGGATGCTACCGGTTGATGATGAATAATTTTATGACTCATTTATTTTTATTTTGTCTTTTAGCTTATTTGCGGCATCTTCGAAATGACAGTCAAATCTCGTTTCTGTTTTCTAGAAGTATATGCATACACTGGGATGAAAAATTCTCGGAACATGTTAAATGTTATTTTGTTACAATAATTATTTTTATATTGGAAGTGATAACGAATGAAAAATTTGTGCCTATATAAAAGCAATGAATTTATAGGGATGTAGGTATTCAGTCTCTAAATTTCTAAACACTGTTCTAGTGTTTTATACTCTAATTTTGCCTATAGTGAAAAATTAGCTTATTAAAATAAGTAATATTTTTCTTATTTGTTTCATTAGGTAAGGGGGCTAGGACTGTACACGTTACATTTAAAAAAAGATTCAGCATACCGTTTTTTTTTAAAATTATTTTTAAGGATTAATGTTTACAAACAAAATTAAGTTGCATGAGTTTGCAAGCAAAAGTTTCTTTGATATATAATATTAATAGTATAATAATGCTATTACAAAGACTGATTTGCAGTTTTTGTAACGCATAATACATGTCGTTTTATCACTTGCTTTTCTTCGATATACATGCTTAGTATAAGGATCGAATTTCTCTGCCAGAAGGTATTTAATATGATTTTTAATGTATGAGCTTTTTATTTTTTTCATTCCTTATCATAGATTTCTTATAAAAGCACTAAGATTGTGCACTTGTTGAATATTTTGAATGATGTAGCTCTATGAAAAAGCCCCGCCCTAAACAGCTTTTTTCTTATTCTTTTGTTGTTATCTGTAGAGCTTGATATTATTAACTTTTTTGTTCCGATTCTTGAGCTGTTGTGTGGCTGCGGTAGCTGAATAGTCATGGCATCGAACTCGTAGTCGACTTTGTTCCTTTTGAGTCGTGAGATCGAGTCCTGGTGTCACTAAAGTATCGCCGTGTAGATGAACTGATGCACATTTACTCCGTCGGGATTCAAAGTCTTGATATTGGCTTAGTAAGAGAATTAGAGGGATTGCTCAAATGTGTTGTCCTAGTCACGAAACCGTAATTCAAAATTACGAGGTCCATTTCTAATAGCTTTTATGATGCATCCGAGTGTGATGCAATAAAACCAATCAAGCTGTCCTGTTCTTTTACCACCTTTTATATCATTCTTAGATTTAAATTTTCGAGTAATGTCGTTTGTACATTCTTTTTTTCTGGATTGGAATATTAGTCTCGTTCCCCTTATCTTTTGGTATTGAGTTTTTTTGGAGATAAAACAAACTTCATGGTTTTTAAAAATTTCACATAAATATGTTATACTACTGCATGTGTTTCATAAAACTCAAAGAACTAAACTGATTTGTTTCACAAAATCAGATATAAACTAATTATAAATAAATAAGTTCAAATTTTAGCAACTGCTTAAAGTTAAAATACTTCGCAGAAAGATCATTAAGATTTCAAAATATCTCTTGGGGCTATATATATATAACACATCTCCAAATTTTGATACTTAGACTAATTTTTGGGTGACTTGAAGTTTAAAACAGAGTTAGGTTTCGTTGTGTAATATTTTTTTATTTGCAGTGAAATTTATGCAAATAAATCGATTTTCCATGCTGAAAAACCTGTTCGTTTATTCAAAGTTTACAATAATTTGAAATTTTTTATCCTTTGTGTCTCTGTTTTAACTATAATTTCATATCAGTATTGATAATGCATCTTAAATATTTCAAAGTTTTGATATTAGTGAATCTTGGAGAATTTATATTGATTATTGGAGAAATTATTGGAGAAAATATATTGGTATTCAATTATATCGGGCAAAAATCAAAAAATGCAAACCTTGTTCTTTTAATAGCAAAGGCCGTGACTAACTAGTAACTATTTTCTATCGAAATCCGCTGATTTTTTTCATTAAAATATCTATCTTCCTTTATTTGCAGTATTAGTACCAACAGGCGGTTATCTTTTATGAATAATTTTACAAAAGTGAGATTCAACCTGTTCAGTTCTAATGACATATCACACCACAGGAATAAGAACATGAAATATATTGTAGAAGCAAAATCACTTCAAATATTGTCCATACAAGAATCAAAAGGGTTACCAGATTTGGCGCACTTATCGATTTGGCAAGTAAACCCTTAGCGGGATAAGTGGCCGATTCGACAAATCAACCAAATTTCTTCTCTAATGATTTGGATCACGAGCAAGCACAGGAGATAAAAGCCCTGACGGGCTAGGTGCTCCAAAACAAAATTCCAGCTATGAGCAAGCACAATTTACTTTTGTTTTGTAAAATGTTTCATTGTGCAACATTTGTAACATATTTCATTTACGTATCATTAGCCGGAAAAGTTGCGTACTTACGAATTGTGATGAAAGTTGCACATTTTTTTTCCCTTTCATATCCTGCAAGTTTTATGGTTTTTTTTCCTGTTGAAAAATCTCTGGATGAATACAGAGTCATTACTCATTTACCACTCTACGGATTTCCTGTCACATTGTTTGGCTAAAGCACGCAAAAGTTAATTGAAAACAACAAAAACAGTATATTTTTTCATGAATAAGAGATCTGTTGTGTTTGAGGCACTGATGGAAGTGAAACCGATGGTCTTGATTTATAATTCCCATATTTTTTTAAATTTTGAATTTCTTAGCGTTTTTGTGAAATATTTTTTTTTTTTTTTAAATAGGAGTAGTTACGATTTATTTCAAACCAATTCATGTCTTAAGAAAATCTTTTTTTTTAAATTTTTTAATTTACAGTTACTAAAATTGATAGATTATGAAAACTGCTTTTAAAAAATTTAAATTACAACAACTTTACTTTCTTCTTAAGTTTTTAAATGAGTCATATCATTATATATTACACGTGTTACAATTTAGCTACAAAAATTCCTTTGATAGCCCAGAAATTGATTAATCAGTTATTCGAAATTTTTGTGAATTTATATTCAATTACTTTCAAATGTTATTTTAAAGATATATAAATTGCATATTACAAATTGTCATTTTGTTTTTAAAATTTACATTGAAACGTTTCAGTACATTTTCCTCACGAAGATTAAACAAATTTAATGCGTTCGTGTTAGTGTAAATGAGTGTTTATTTACGTCCCACTATAAATTAAAACGAGGGCTATTGGCAACGGACCACGTAATTTTGAACCATGGTTAGGTGACGAGGACAACACTTGATCTGCTACCCCCTCTCTTCGAACTTCCATACCACGCCAGCGAGAGGACCTTTGGCATTGATAGATTTATCGTGCATGAACCCTTCTATTCGGCACAAGACTCAAACTCATGACATACCGACCTCGTGGCTATGACCATTCCGTGTGTCCAGGGCCATGACTATTAAGCTACAGCAGCTTAATGAAGTGTTAATTATGTAATAATATTAATGA
Organism: Trichonephila clavata; assembly: GCA_019973975.1. NCBI lineage: Eukaryota > Metazoa > Arthropoda > Arachnida > Araneae > Nephilidae > Trichonephila > Trichonephila clavata. Next base: position 192,731 of record BMAO01000657.1, on the reverse strand, counting down.
TTTACTTATAAAAAGCGTTCAGATTCAAACATACTATTTTTGAAAATTTAATCTGGTAATTTGATTTGCAAAGTACCTTACAATTATATACGAATGAAAAAAAATTGTTTCCTCATACAAGCTTATTATCTACTATGAATGTAATATAATGTTTCCTTTTCTTCTTGTAAATTCATTCAGACTAATGACTCAGTGTCGTCGGGATAGATGTGGGAGAACTTAGCGCTATCGGATTCTAATCTCCCTTAGTTACAGTTTAGATGGCAGTGATAATTTTCTGATTATTAACCTAATTACCTAATGTTAATTTAAATTCGATTTTAATAAAAAAATAAATGTTAACATTTGGATTTGAAAATGAACTTGATTTTATTGAAATGAAATTAAAATTTTATTTCTAAGTAGCTTATTAAAAATACGACAAAAGATGAAATTGCAAAAAAGTCCGAAATTGGTAAAAGGCAAATTTGAGATACTTGTGATGTTAGAGAAATCCTGATTTGGTGTAAAAAAAAAGTGACTAAATATTCTGAAATTTTACGATACACATAAAAAATTTATAGTGGAAAAAATTTAGATTTCAGTAAATAGTACCACAAAATGAGGCATTAAAATGTGGTAGATAAGAAAATTAAGGGTCAATTTAATAGCTCAAATATTGCTATTCTTTGCTCAAAAAGCTGTTTAAATATCGGAATACTAACAAAAAGTAGATATATGCCCTTAATTTTATTTTATAGGTCAAGAAATGTGTATTCAAATAAATGGCTACACATAAAAAAAAAAGTTAATGTTTTTCAAGTAATTGAAAAATGAAGTGAAGATTTCAAACTTTATCATTTAATTTGAAATAATAATGAAGTTTTGAGTAAAATTTTGTTGAAGAATTATGTTTGTTGACATGATAGCTTTTGAAATCTGCAAATCAATGCTCTAAATATTTACTTAGTTTATTTTCATAATTCAAATTTTCTTCACAATATGTCCATACCAATCACTGTTTTCAATTATGTGAGATATTCAAACTATATTTTATACTGGAATCATTACTACTGTAAATGAAGATTATGGTATTTTCGAAATTTATTAAGCTGAAATAAAATTTATTCAAACTTATGTGTGTCTCACACATTCATGTCGAAATCTGTAGCTGTGTAGATTTTACACTAATATTTTTGCATTAAAAATTGGCAATATATAAAAGTATTTGAAAAAAAAAATGGATTTTTAATGAAAAATAATTTATGATGTCAAATTTTGGACTGTGCATATTTTTTGTAATGCTCTAGAATTTTTATTACACAACAAAATTTCCCAATTTTTTTTTTTGGTACTAATAACTGATATTTTTAAAATTACATCTTTTATTTGTGTGCATTAGATTTAAATTTTAATAACAAAGTTTTTGTATGTTTCAACAAAATTTTATTCATTATCTCCATTTAACTATTTATTTTGAAATAATTATTTTGATTTAGTTAAAATTAATTTCGTGTATTGGAATGTTCTTTATGGTTTGAAATGTCTTCGGAAGCCTTTAGAATAATATTTTTTAAAAGAAAGAAATCTTTTTTCCTATCTTTTTGTGATGTGTTTCTTTACATGAGTGACTTAAGAAAAAACCAATATAGTTAACGGCTTGATTATATGATATTTTGAGTTAATATATATGCTATTTTATATACGTGTAATACTTCCATTGATTTATTATTCTTTATTGATATATCCATTTATCAGCTAAAAAATAAAAATAAATTAATTTAAAAGATGTAATAAAATTTCTTTTCCCCCTGTTAAATTCAATTTATGTTGTTCAAAGGATATGCTTTCTATAAATTTAAAGGTTATCAGTTTTAAAATAATTTACTTGATGTGTTCTTAAATATTCATCTAAAAGTTTTCACATTAGTTGATTATTGCAAATTTAATGAAGGTCTTATACTTTTTTGTTAACACGTTATTTTAATCTAATTCGAATCACATCGTTGAATATTTTGATTTTAAATAGAAAGTACAATTTTGGTAATTGTAAAAACAATATTTGAAATTCAATGTTTACTCTATTCCCATTTTTTATTTTGCAAAATTATGAGGAATATATATTGTGAACGAAATATTGACACACACATTTTGGCTTTATTGCACGACTTCATTGAAAGCGTTCTACAATAACAAGAATCTTACACAATGTTTGTGTTTTACTTCCTCACATTAATTTAACTTTTTGATTTGATACTTTACATTAATTTACCTATACACTGGTTTACAAAATTAACAAATTTTTATTTTTGTTTGATTTTCTCTAGAAGTATTTGGGAGGTTAATTTGAACTCTTCACGTCGAGTTTTAAATAGGGCTTTGTATATAGATTAGAAACGAAACCAATAAGCCAGATTTTTGTAAAAATTTACCCAATCATGAAAATCGGGTTTTCTAAAAAAAATAGAAAGTTAATTATATTTTATTTCAAGTGTGATAAATAGTTCAATTTTCCTACTTTACGTTGTAATTTACTTAAATTAAAATAAGAAGAAAAGGAAAATAACGTGAATGAACGAGCAATGTTGAAATAGAAAATGAAAAATATTATAGGGAAGTAAGTGGAGCTTAAGTGTCAAATAAATTTAAAATGCAGGGGGAGAGGAAACCAAAATTTTTACGCCGTAAACACAGATTTTGTGTTGCAATAGCTGAGACAATATTTAATTTCCTAAAATAAATATCCTACGTAGGGGAGACCGGGGCAAGATGACGACGTTAGCAGTTTTTTGTTGTTTATTAATTTATTTTTAAGGGTAGTAAAATCAATTTTACATGAACTGTTAGAGTAGTCCTTTGTAGTATTAAAATATATTACCATTTAATTTTCCTAATAAAAGAAATAAAGGATAATTTTATTTTTTCATAACCTTAACAAATCGTCATTTTGCCCCAGTACTGGGGCAAGATGACTTTTGCCTTGGGGCAAGATGGCGACACTGAAAAAGGTTGAACATATTTTATCTTTTGAATGTGTTACATGGTTTAACAAATGATAACTATGTTTTTACATCTTACAAAGTATCAAACTAAGCGTAATGCATTGTAACGTAATGTTGAAGTGTTAAGTTGTGTACCTAACAATAGTCACAAATAAAAATGCCATTTTTATAATTGGAACATTCCTCATGCTAACACTCTTGGCATTTACAGCACTGGATCCATTCTTCTGTTGGAGGTTCCTCTTCACAAGCAGGACATCTTATAACACCGTCCTTTGAAGTTGATACAACTGGAATGTTTGGCCTGGATTTTATAGACTTAGGCCTACAGGAACAGTTTGAGTTTTTTTACTCCCTTTTTAGCTTCACGAGCTTTTTTTCTGGTTTTTTTTTAAAACTTCCTGTTTTTTCTTCTGCTTTTCCCTTTGTTCTAACATTTCTTTAATGGATGTGCATGTAAGAATGCTCTAGAGCTCAGTTTTTTTCTTTTTCTTTTTTTCTCACATTATGTTGTTTTAGGCAATGTTTTTAAATTAAAAAAAACACTAACAGGCTTCTTTGGTGCATCGGAATCAGCATTTGCCATAAGTTGTGGTTTTTCTGGAGAGTTTATATGTTGGTTTTCTATTACCGGGGCCTGAGGATTAGCACTATTATTCTCAATTTCATCGCTAACAGCAGCATGGTTAGTAGTTTCTACCGCAGCATAGTCACGTTCGCTAAACACAAGAGGATTATGAAGCTCGATCCCATATTCTTTAAAACCTTTCAACGGCATTTTCAACTGTAGCTGATTTTAAGTAAGTGATGCTCAAAACCTAAACCAATATTTTTTGTCTGTGATAGTTTGTTCTGGATGAGTGACCGTACAGTTGTCACATGCTTGGCTATAGTGCGTTTTCAACTGGTCAAAAAATGGCACAACAAGGGGCTGGAGACGATGTGATGTGTGCAACGGCAACCCAAACATGATGACGTTTTTCGCTCTGCTATATAAGATAGCCTGCAAAGTTATATGAGTTTTGTGATTGTCAAGAATCAAGAGAGTAGGAGATTCTGTGCTTGGTTTCACATGAAGATAAAAGTGCTTCAAAAAAGAGAAAAAGGTGCCATCATTGTTCCAGCTCTTATCACTACACTTCCTGGTAGGGCTCTTTCTATAAGTACAGGAAGCATTCGTTTTCTCGCAAAAAAGCAGTTTCTCAGAAAAGGTGGCAGGTAAAAGCCAGTAGCTCTAAAGCAACAAATTACTGTTACATTCTTTCCTTTTTAGGGCCTTTAGTAGATGGCAAAAATGTCTTCCTCTAGTCACCCCCTTTCGAATGAAACCTTTCCCGATCCGATGTTCTTAGCCCTAGAAGAGATGGAAGCGCAAGTTTGCGCGGACATATGTATGCACAGACAAACAAGTGTTCACAGGATTTAATAGAATAGACAACAATAGTTAGTCTGATAAATTCCGAAACACGGGGCAAGATGACGACTCGTCATCTTGCCCCAGACTGTCTGTTTAAAAATATTCGTTCTCATTACCATGAAGGAAGGCAATTAATTGACATTTATTCATGGTAATAGGTAGTATTTAAATGAAGTTACTCATAAATATTAAAGAGAAACGTTATATCTTACCTGTATCTGTGACAGAGCTTATTTACACATGCATAAAAGTTATATCGTGACAGCAAAAAACAATCAAAGCTTCACAACTAACACAAAAAGGGCGATTTCAGCTTGTCTATACTATTGTTTATAATGAAAGGCCAAAAGGAGAGCCAGTAGTTTTCATTTGATGCTACTACCTAGTGGAATATGGAAAAATTAAGACATTCGTCATCTTGCCCCGGTCTCCCCTACATAGTGTATTTATATCAAATTTTAAGTAAATTCTAAATGCACTTGTATGAATTCAACCCACGGCAACTGAGAATGAGAGAGTTGTTTTGATCGGTGGATAATTTCGGTACCAAATTTTAAGTCCGTCAGTGAAATATGACCTATTGGATGTGTATTAGCTCTCTTTCCTTAAATACTATTTTATTAAAAAAAATAAGATACACAAGTATGTTTTATGTAACTTTTCTGTTCTTTTGACATAATGAAATATTAATAATAAAGCTATGTTATTTTTATTTTATACAATTCTTAAATAAAAATAATTCTAATTGCTAAATTTTGTGTTCTATATTCATATTTTTATTTTCCTTAGCTTATAGCTCCGCTATATTTAAGGTGGATTTTGTTGTATATTTAATATACCAGTCTATTTATTTTCATACTTTATTGAAAAACCCGACTAAAAACCGGTTAATCGGCTTTGCACTGTATGAAAAACCGAAAATCAGGATTTTGATAGTCGTAGTCAGCATGGAATTACAGAAAAGAGTTGAATGAAATTAGACAGATATAGGTTTATGTAATACAAAAAGAAAACGTATAATAATTATTTAAATAAGAGTGTAGTATATACTTATAAGTATACACTCACTATTTTAAGGCGATAAGTTATCAGTCGTTTAGTTTAAACAGGGGGCACCACATGAAGGCGACTGAAACCACCCCCCAGTGGATTCCCAGCCACTGTAACATTTCTGGAAATGAGAAAGCAGATAGGCTTGCTAAAGCGGGATCTCTCATGTCCCAACCTGACTCTCCCTTGCCTCTGCGTAGTATCAAAAGAATTATTTACAGTAAACTGCAAATTAATAGAACCTTCCTGTATGGTGAAGCCTCGATCTGTTGGAGTTGCATGCTTCCGTTTACTTACTGGGCATGACTACTTGCCAAGGCATTTACATCGCATTGGAGTAAAGGATTCTGCTTGGTGCCATCTGTTCAACCAGGGTGAAATGGATGGTGACCACCTCAAACACTGCCCTATTTTTTTAAAGTTTTTTGTTGACAACTCTACAGAGGCAAATTTTAATTCTTTTTATGCTTCATCATAGTTTTATTAGGCTGCTCGTCGACTAGTGGTAGAGATACCGAAGACGGGCGTAGGATAAAAAAAAAGTATGCACTCACTAGTATAAGCATGCCCTTATACTTGTGAGTATAGATTATTTGTGGAGAGAAGAATGAAAATGTGGGCTACAAGAAGAAATAAAAAACTGGCAAGAGTGTATAGTCTCCTCTTACAGTTATAAAGATTTCACTTAGTGAATTCGTGCCTCAATCTCAAGTGATAGTTGGTTTCATTCTTCTCACAGCGCTGTTTTCAAGTTCTGGATAGTTCAAGGGGTGTGTGTGAGAGAAAGAGAGTTATTTTTTAATCGCACTATAAAAAAAAGTTGCACGAGGGCTATTGGCGACAAACCTCATAATTCTGAACCATAATCAAGTAACGAGGACGACACATGAACTGGCACCCTCTTTCCTAACTTCCAAACCACGCAACAGGAGATTTAACGTGCAGTGACCCCTTCTACACGTCTGGTTTTCAGAGCACTAGGAACGAAGTCATTACACGCCAGCCACGAGTCCAAGACCTTGACCCCTAGGCTACTGTGGCCATTGGATAATTCTAGGAGAGGAAAGGCGAGTTGTGTTGTTTTAGATTGAAGAGCACAGAAGTAATTGTCCAATTTATTGGGTGAATATTCCCACTTTAACAAATTAGCTCTATGTGGACGAGCATAAAATATAAAAAGGTAATCTAATCAAATGTATCGATCAAAAAGGGATCGTAGAGCTAAAAAATTTCCTCCCAATACCTCACAGAGTCTCTTTCAAAAAGATGGAGGTCTATGCACTCGTTCAATGTAATACCTGTCACCCCTCCACCCCCTTCCATCAAATTTCCGCTTCGCATCTATTCCCTTTTTGAGATATCTGAGAACATGTGGGTTTCTGGTTCTCTCCTCATGAAAGTAAGTTGAGAATCATCGATTAAGCTGAATCTAGACTCATTAGTGAATAGAATGCAATTCCACTGATCTCTGTTTCAATGTTGATACTCTGTGCGGCATGAGTCATTGCGCAGAAATGAGCGAGACGCGAGCACCAGTCTGATCTTGCAACCAGACCGTTCTTCTCATATAGCCTATTAGAAACAACAAACCTTGGTACTTGGGTTCCTGCTGCCGCATAGTTCATGAGACAGCTAATTAGCTGTTGGACTCTTCTTATGCCTCACTGTAATGAACAAATATCATTTTTCATTGGTTGTTGTGGGTTTTGAATGACTTTTCCAAGCCTTAACATTACAGATCCGGACTCCATAACATGCACATAACGCTGGGAGTTACAATGAAGTCTCCAGTTATCTGTTTTTGAGAATGCCTCGTCTTAAATCTAATTATCATTCATTCTATTATTCAAATATTGGTGTAGTGATGTACACAGGGGAGGGGGATGAGTCATATTTTTATTAACAGCAGAGGCACGATCCCGCAGGGTCCGGGCCGCCGAAGGAACAGTAAATTATTTCCATTTTACACTGCTGGCCACCGTAAATGCAACACCCTGAAGGAAGCACGCAAATAACATGAAATTTACAACATGCATTAGCGGAGGTAAGATATGCAAATGATTAGAGTTTCAGCGCAAACACACATCACAGCTCGCCTGTGGCGCCACCTCAAAGCGCTATTTAAGGCTTGGAGATTTCGACGATTTCAAGTTCGGCAATTATGTTTTTCTTGTGGTTTTTTCAAAAAACGATCATTAATGTCTCGTAGAAAACAACGATCAGTTTTTGATCAAGTATCCGAGTTCGGCAGAGGAAGGATAGTGTCCTACCGAGATTGTGGATTATCTTTCAGGGAAATCGGTAGTCGTGTTGAACGAAACCAAACAACTGTAATGCGGATATGTGATTGTTGGATGCAGGAGGGTACGACGGACCGACGTGGTTGATCGCATCCACCTCAGTGCACCACTTCACGTGAGAACAGGCAAATTGTGTGCATGGCAGTGACGGATCGCTCAGTCACATCACGAACTATAGGACAGCACATTGAGTCTGTAACGCATCATTCAGTGTCTGCGCGTACCATTCGACGCCGATTACAGCAAAAGGGTCTTTCCTCAAGACGTCCATTGCTTTTCTAGGATGTGGGCGGCATAATGGAATGAAGTAGTCTTTACTGACGAGTCACGCATCTGTCTGCAACACCATGATGGTCGGATTCCAGTCTGGAGACACCGTGGAGAGAGGATGCTGAACAGCTGCACTGCCACACTGGTTCCGTACCGGGTATTATGGTATGGGGCGGTATTGTATATCACTCTCCCACTCCTCTAGTACGCATTGCCGGTACTTTAAACAGCCAGCACTCCATCTCCGAGGTGTTGGAGCCAATTTTCCTTCCTTACCTTCAGAGCTTGGCCACAGTCATATTTCAACAGGATAATGCGCGACCACACGTGGCACGCATTGTCCAAAGGTTCTTCGTCAATCACCAGATTGAATTGCTTCCCTGGCCGGCTCGCTCTCCGGATCTTTCGCCGATAGAAAACATGTGGTCCATGGTTGCTCAACGATTGACCCAGATTACACCCCCAGCTGCCACACCAGATCAACTTTGGCAACGTGTGGAAGCTGCCTTGTCTGCTGTACCCCACGAACACATCCAAAGTCTCTTTGAATCAATGCCGAGGCGTGTGGCAGCGGTGATCTCCAACAATGGCGGCTTCTCTGGCTACTGATTCTGGCAGAAACCACGCTTCACAGAAGTCTATAAATTTAATCATTTGATACTTGGTCAACATGTTATCTACCAAATAAATTTTGTTTTGCTTTCTCTTGTCTTTCTTGGTGTTGCATTTACGGTGGCCAGCAGTGTATATACAGAGGAGTATTTCTCTCGGTTCAGTGCTACTTTCCATGGAAACCACTTTATATTCCATGTAAAATACCGTTCTATTCATTTTTTGGTGTAACATTTTTTTATATTCTGAAAACACATTTAAATACAATTAAACCGAAACAAGATCAACGTCCTCCCCCCTCCCCCACAAAGCGGCCCACCATGAAATTATCAAACGTTACCGGTATATTAAAAGGTTGAGGCACACTGGTCTGTAGGGAGAAAGGGGGTTGAATCCCTAATCCCCTTGTGTACATCATTGTGTTTGGCTACTCATTTGAATTGATTTTTAATTTCACTTAACGCAGCTAAAAACGTCATAGAAAGCAACGAGGCTTGCAAACATTCGAAACGCGAAAATTGACACTTACACTTATAAAAAGCAGCATTTTGCACTAACTACACAGATTATACTCATATGTACTATTATAAAATTAACATTAAAGAGTTACATCTTTGTTTCGAAGGATTAATTTCACTTTTTGGTCAGTACTTTTCGAAAATTCAACTTAATATATCAATTCTTTTGATTTTTACACCAAAGTAAGCACACACATGAAGGAATTTGAACAGAATTTGTTTCACATTTGCTTTATTTTAAAAATGCATCAATAAACCATCAAATATGTAAATGAACTGAAATCAAGAGGAACCTGCTTAATTTGAAAAAAAAAGAAAGAAAAAAGGCAAAGGAGATCTTTTTAAGGAAATATTCAAGGGTCACTTGAAGTTTTTGAGATACTCCTAGGATTTTAAGGTGATAATTACAAAATTTTAGGAATGTTCAAAGTAGTCTTATCCGACATCAATGCCCCTTTGTAGACGAATTTTCTACAGATTATAAATGCCTCAAACCATTCATTTCTTGTAATTGATGAAAAAAATGCATTTATAGCTACACCAATGTCTTCTTCTGAATGAAAACGTTTACGTAAGTTCATTTTTAGATTAAAAAATAAGTCACACATAGCTAAATCCGGAAAATAAAGTGGATGCTTTATCAGTTTAATCAGTTTTTGTTTAAGAAATTCAACTGTTAATCCGGCTGTATGAGAAGATGCATTGTCATAATGAAGCATTAATACCCTAACATTAACTTCTTGGAGAATTTCTTGAAGACATTTAGTGGTATACCAGTTTGCTGTTACTGTCTTCTGTCCTTCCAACTTGTTAGCTTTGACCAACCCCATACTTCTGAAGAAAATGGAATACATTTAGTTTTTCATTATTCGTTTTCTTTCACCATTGTTGGCGGGGAATCATCTTCAAAGACACATACTTTGCTTTCTTGACGTGTTGGAAAGTTAAAAAACAGCATGTTACAATTTTAGAAATGATGTGGTGGCCACCATCATTTTGTAATTTAAGGATTTTCTTACTAATTCTGACACGCTTCTCTTTCTGATGCTCAGTTAGATAATGGGGAACTCAACGGCACAAACTACTTTTTTTCCAATGTAATTTTTCATGAATAATTTTGTATATGGCTGCGGATCCAAAGTTAAGTTCCTTCTGTATCATTAGGTAGATATAGCGATTATCATCCATTAACATTTTTCATATGGTAGGCACATTATCCGGGATTACTGCTGACCGCGGCCTTCCTGTGTGTTCTTCATCCTGAAGAGAACTGTGACCACTGTAAAATTCTTTAAACCATCTGAATACAGTAGCACGACATAAAGGTTCATCATCAAATGTTAATTGCAGCCATTGAACGTATTCCTCTTGATTTAATCCAGCTTTAAAATTATAGAAAATCATAGCAGGATAATGTTCTCGCGTCAACTCCCTTTTCTCTTCTGTCTAAAATTTATTCTACACTAAACAGCTTGAAGTAAATCAGTAAAAAGTCGTCTGCTGTGTTAAAATACTTTGTACTTTCAAATTAAACCGTTAATTTTGTTTTGAAACTTCTCGTCTACGCGAAACTCAAAAATTTCAGAGTTACCCTCATATGCTTTATATTAAGGTGACCAGTTTTTTTACAATCAAAAGGAGGATGAAAAATTTAAGAAAAAATTACAATGTAAATATAAGGAACATTTTATTAACTCAAACGAAAATTCACTAATTACGCTTCGAATTCATTTAATAATTTACTTAAACGAGTATTTTTCAATTGAATGAATTTTTTTTTTGTCAGTATCTCATTTTCTAATATTTGGAAATTTCGGAGCAAGGAATATCCTTCATATATATTGAATTTTATGGTAAGTGCTACATCTAAAGTGTTAACATTCAATCTTGATTTCTCACTTGTCCAGAAATCATTGCCAATTAAGAAAACTCTTTCAACTGCTTCTTTTATTCCTGGGCAGCAAAACATATATTCAACAAGAATAACTAAATTCTCATATGGAATGTGTTCATTTTTGAGATCGTTAAATATTTCTACACATCTTTTATCAACATGTTGATTTTCCCATTGTTCTAATTTATCAGAATTTAAATATACATTCAGTGTTTTAATTTCTTCAAATCGATGCATAACAAATTGACTTGGCATCTCTGAATAGAGATTAACATATTAGTTTTAAAATGTTAAAAAGGAAGAAAAGTAGGAGTACATTTTTTTAGGAAGGACAGAGCCTACATAAAGGAACTGTTCTCCCTAAAGAAGGACGATTGGTCACCTTATTTATATTATTTTTCGTAAATCATTAAATAAGTAAGTTGTCTCATATTTTTTCAACAAATGTATTATTTCAACATCTGAACATTCATATCCACAAGTTTAAAATTTGATAACATGTAATTTGTTTTATTATTATAATTGTATAGGGAATTTCCTATTATGTAAATGTTTAGTGCTATGTAATTCAATTTTTAAAAATTATTTATCAGCTATATTTTAAATTCCAAAGCAGTTTCATGTTTTAAAGCTACAAATATACTTAATTCTCAAAATACTTTAAAAGTATAACATAATTTTTTCAAAAATAATTATTATTAATTCTATTTTTTCCAATTTATTTTTAATTTTAAGTATAAAAGGCTTCGTTGGTTTGAGTTGACATCTTTTTAAATTTCTATAATAAATGTTTTCGTTTTCAATGATTTAATTATTTTTTCCGGGAATTCAAAATAAAAATAAACATAATCTTAGGAAGAGGGATAATAGCAAAAAATCAATAACTTCATATTATATATATAATTTTTATATTAATATATACATAATATACATATGTTTACAATGTATATTATGTATTATTATTGATATAATTGTGTATAGTATAAAACAGTGGTATGTGTGTGTGTATGTTTTGTATTCGAAGTTTAAATATATTACGCATCATAAATGGAGAAAGTTCGTTTAAGGCTGATTGAAAACAAAATCATCCTCATCTTACTTTCCAGTGCGCATTTTATAATTATCTCGTTTTCTATTTATTACTTTATATTAAAAACTATTTCTATGAGATGTAAAAATATCATGTTAAAAACTTATTCGTTCTTTATAAATCACTGATATATTTACAAATTTGTAAATACATTTCGTACTGCACACTCTTTTCCCAACTCTTTTACCCAATAATACCTAATAATTGCACTTGATAAGCGAATGTTAATATATTATTCTTTATGAAATAATCGGATTTGAAAACACTAAAAAGAAACAGAATTTTTTTTATGAAAATGTATTTCAGTTATTGATTTAAAAAAAGAGCCTTAAAAACACTTTACTTTAATTAGCTCTTAAATTAAAAGCAAACAAATTAAATATTTAATATATTTATAAACTACAGGAAATACAAGATCCATTCAAATGCAAGGAGACAAGAAGAATTAACCTATTCATCTCTCTTAACCATTTTATCCAGAAAACTTCGAACATATTTTTGTAAAAATGTTCTACTAACAGTATATGTGATTTAATGGTTAAATTATTTGTTTGTCTAATTAAATTGTTCTTTTATTCCGAACTTTTAAAGAAACACGTGGTTTTTGAGAATCAAATAGGATATCGCAAATTTTATTCAAATTAAAAATCTTGGAAATTTTAATTAATATATTTTTAATATTTTGAGCAATTCAAAGTATAATAAACAAAAGAAGTGTTTGAAAAAAATTAATAAATATATGCTTATTCGCGAAGAACAGTGTTTGATTCACACAATAGAAAAGACTCGATGATTGCTTAAAAACGACAAAAGACCTTCGTTTCTTCAACTGTCAGTAATGTTCTTCCTATTTTTATGTTATTTCATGCATTTATTATTTCTAGAATCCATGCACTCCACAAAATTTCAAAAGATTCTTGGAGGAAGTTGGTATTGGTTGATTTCTGCTTTTTCCATTCACATCAATAAAAACAATTTCTTATAAGAAGCTTTTGAACCTACATGTTAATATATCTCTAATCAAAATTATTTATTATTTATATTTCATTATGAATGATATAACAATAATTCAAACTGTTTTGCCAAAATAATATTCAAAATTATTTTTGGAATAACATTATTTTAAGGAAACCTGCAGTTAAGGGATTAAATGTAAATAAAGTGCGAAAATTATGAGATATGCATCTTTTAAATTTAGATGCTTACGATTAAAATATCTAATTAAAATTATTATAGTTAGCTCTTATGACTATATTGCATTCATTAATGTTAATTTAAATTAAATAACATTACTACAATTTTTGTTTAGATTTTATAAATTTATTATTTTATATTTCTCATTTAGATTTTATAAATTTATCGATTTATATATATTTTTCATATATTTCGTCAAAATTACATTCAAATGTCTAATTTTATTTTTTATTAATGGTTGAATTAAATTGATACGGATTCATTACTGCATACGTCAAAGATTAAAGATGGTTATTTTCTTGAATCGTGATTATGTTTTCAGTAAAAATTAAAAATTCAGTAGCACATTGTAGGCGAAAGTATAAAACTGGTTTTAATAGATTTCAGAATATATTAATTTCTTAAAATTAAAAAAAATCTGAAAATTTTTAAAGATATATTTTTACTTAAAATTCTTTTTTTCCCCCGTAATGATAATAATCGGTCAGATATGGTAATAATATGCTAATTTCTTATGTATGCTTATTAAATTTAGTCATTAGAATTTTTTTTCCATTTTAAAATTATATACGTATAAAAAGAACACTTTAAAAAGCTATTATTATTTTGACAAAAACGTCTTTAAATATTACTACATTTTTGTTAAATTATTTTCTTTATAATTAATTCTGGGATTGCATAATTATTATTCATTTTAATTACATATATTTTTATCCTCTGTGTTAAGCAATTTATTATACTTTTTAATTTAAAATTTTTTATTGCGATGTTTATTTTTCTAAGAATTTTTCTAGTAATTTTTTCTAATACTCTGTTAATTTTTTATTTGCCAATACTTTTTTCTAAAATTTTTTTTCTTTTAATTACCAGAATAAATGTACACATTTTAATAATTTGTATTGTACAAATAATGATTTAAACAATATACGCATCAAGAGGAAAGGAACAATGAAAATAAACATTTCGTAGGAATATTAATTACACTTCCGCATAAATAAGCTCAATAATTTCGAAACTCAAGGTTCCGTTTTGTTTCTAGAGGTAAAATGATAAGCAAACAGTTGAATTAAAATTCCGGATAATGATGTTTCTCTCTTTCTCAACTAATGACTTATCAAACATTTGCCAGTTGCCTTAAATAGCACTGAGAAGTAGTGAATAGTTTTTTTATGTAAGTGCCTTGAATGAAATATCATCTTTTAAGTATAATAAGAAATATTTATTTGAATTAAGCTATGCTTAATTTGTCGAATTTTTTGATACCCTTCTGGGTGTTTACAAATTCAGTGAATCCTCCCAAAATTCACCACTTCATTGCTTCAGGTAAAGTATGATATATTTAAATTTATTTTTGGATTTTCTCATTTAAACTATTATTAATGAGCTAAAAAAAATTCTAAAATCAACTATTTTCTTTAAATATTAAAAGTGAATCCGTGAAATAGATTTAATTAATGTGTATGTGACTTATATATATAATATATATATATATGCATGTTGTTTCCACACATGTTAAATAAATATTAAATACATATGAAATTTCTTATTAGATAAGAATAATAATTCATTTCTGTTTTTATATTAATGCAAAGATGGATTGCTTGAATAATATATAGTTTAAAATATAGTTAAATATAGTTTGCTTAAAATAGCTTAAAATATAGTACTTAGCTTTAAATATAGTTTATAGCGTTCCTAGTATTTGTTTGTTTATTTAATATATTGCAGGATAAAACAGTAGCAATCAATAATTTTTATCAGAAAATATTTAAATTGAATTATGTATTTAATTTGCTATTTACGATAAAATATTTCATCAAAAAGTTATCTGAATTAAACTTTTTGAGTGAAAATATATAAATTTATTCAAATGTTGGAACCTTTTTTTACCAATCTAATACTTTTATGCAGTAGAAAATATTTGCATATATTCATGAGCGTTGAGAATTTGATTGTAATATTCCTTCTTAAGATATAATGTTACTTCCTGAAATATAAATTATTTTTGCATAGCAATAACTTTAATTAAACCAAATTATTATTCCCAATGTTGTATAAAATTAGAGTAATCTGTTTTTTTTTTAATTTAAATGTTTAATATTAATAATTTTGTTTGATGTTAAAAAGAGAAAAGAAAATGACAAATTATTACTTGTATGTCAAATTACATACAAGTAATAATTTTTAACATTTATATTAATTATAGTTTTAACAAATACCAAATGTAAAAAACACCTTTCAAATGCTTAACTTTAAGTTTCGAAACATACCAAGAAAGAATTAGTTATATATATATATATATATATATATATATATATATATATATATATCGTTTCAATCATTATACACAACTTAAAAATATCTACTGTCTGAAAAATATATTCAAAATTTATCCAAAAGTTTAAATGTTATAAGCATACTTACAGTTTTGGATCAAGTTTCCAGTAAGTTTGAAAACTTTTATATGGAAGTATTAGATACTTCAAAGCAATACAGTAATAAAAAAAATACGAATATTTCTCGATTTGACAATTATATACTGTAGGAAGTATTTATATTAATGGCGGATTATATATAATAAATATGCACATGTAAAACTCTACAATTCTTATTTTTGAGCTAAAAATTAGTTGAAAAGTTTCTACAGTTTATTAAAAAATGATTACCTTTTCAGCCTAAACTTATTCAAGTCACATTTTTACTTACATAGGAAGAAAACCTGCACGTACTATTTCAACAACCGCCTCAACACCGATAGATGTAATTGCCCCTACTACACTAAATTTGATGAAGCCTTATCCTACTCTTGGAGATGGGTCCAAAAGAGCTGATGTTAGTTCACTTGTTAAGGAATCACCAGTGGAAGATACTGCTGTTAAATCTAATACCAATATTGTCACCGAGATCAACAAAGTTGTTGAAACGGCAACAAGTAAAACTTCTTGCTCAACATCTACTACAATTCTAGTAACAGAAAGCATTGGATTAAGTTCATCGATAAGCCCTGAAGTTATTAAATTGAGTTCAGCTGACAGTTTTGAAAGTACAACAGGTAATAGCTTAAATATAAGTTCCACTGGAAATTCTGAGAAAATTACTCCAAATGGTCTGATTACAATTACTAAGAATGATCTTGATTCAAGTATCAGCAGTAACATTAAAGAAAACAATACTGATGCTTTCACTATGTCTACGAGTATTAACGTAAGCAGTTGAAATCTTCAGAAACAATTTTGAACTTACAAATAATATTAAAGCTCTGGGTAATAAATACTACGTTAAATACGACTAGGAAATAAAAATTTGGTACTCTTAGCAAGAATTCGAATCAAACATTTTTCTTTAAAGTAGAGGCTTATAATTAGCTATGTGCATTGCTTCTTATAAGTTTCTAGACATTTTATTAAATATTTTTAAACTATCGGTTTTCTTAGAATTTTTTCAATAATTTCTTTATTTTATACGTTTTATTCTACATAAAATGATTGGTTACTTTATATATATATTTTTCTAGAATTTCTATTATGTAAAAGCTATATAATATCAATTTTTCTCTTAATGTCTAACCAAATCACATGACTCTATTGAACTTTTGATCATATAACTGTGAAAACAAATGTAATTAAAAACATATTATTTAGGGTAGAGCTTTGTAAGCAAAAATATGACACAATAAAGAAAATAAATATGCATGTATTGTTTATTTAAAAAATGATTTTTATTCATGTCTCTGTAATGTATGTGCTGCTTGTAAGTAAATAAAATTTTACTTACATTTTTAAAAAGCACGCTTGATTAGTTTTTTTTATTTACTTGCCTTTATAACGTGTATATTAATAAATATATAATATAGAATTGTAAGAATCTGAAGAAGAAATATTAAATTCGCTATTGATTTTTTTACAAAAGTCAATGAAACATGACCAGAATCATCATCAGTATCAAATTTCTTTATATGATGATTTTTAAAATGCTCTGAATGTGAATTAAAGAACCGTTTTATTTTATTGTTCTAATTAGAATAATAATAATTATTATTATATTTAGACTTATTTCTTAGACTTATAGTTTACAAGTCTTTATGAGATACTAATTATTTTAACTAATAATCAATCGAAACAGGATTTCCACGAAATAGTTCTATACATAAAATACATCTGGAATAACTTTAATAAATGTAACTGAAAAATGTAACTTAATTAAAATGTAACTAAAAATTTATTCTGATTGTGTTTAAACAAAAGGAAAAAAATCTTGTTTAGTAGACAAATAAAATGACTACATTCGAAAAAGGCGTTGGTCTAACCTAGTTTAAACAAGTTGAGCAGGATAATAATAGTAATTTAGATAATAATGATGTAAAATTTTTGTATACATGAGCTATGATGTGACTAAAAAGCTCTAGAAAAATGAGTTTTAAGTGTTTTTAAGGGATACATTACAATTTGTAAGTGAATTTGTTATTTAAGCATATCATTTGAATATTTCATTATTTTTCTTCCTTAAATTGAAATATATTAAAGTATTCAAGCAAAAAATATGGAACATATATAGTCGATATAAAAATAAAAAAACAAACTAAACTATGATTGAATTGAATGTTTCTAATCTGAAACATATGATTCAATAAATCCATACAAAGTTATAAATAATTTTTAAAATCTTAATTTTACAAAGTGACAAACGGATATTGCTAAAACTTTAAAAGGAATGACTGAAAAATGAGTAATAATAGAAATTGACAAAAAGTGGCCAAATAGATGAACATTTCTTTAATTTGAGAATCACGATTTTTAGATTTCTTTCATAGTTCATAGTTATTTGTTATTTAACGATTAAAAAATAACAGGTCAATAAAACCAATATCTTAGTAATGATTTATATTCAATATATATTATTTAATAATTTTTAAAACTATATCTATATATGAACATAGATGATTGCATCTCATGTACCTTTAAAAAAACTTCTTATTTTTCATTCAAAATTGGTAAAAATCAATTATTATAATTAAATAGTTTTTTTTATTTAATTCTTATTTTGTTATTATTAGGTCATTGTAATATTATTTCAGTAAGCTATACTAGAATTATTCTATAAAAAAGCTATCTGGGAATAGATAAACAGCAGTTTCAAAATTATAATTATTTTATAAGTTCTATTAAATTTATAAAATATAAACACAATAAGACACTTAATAATCGCTTAAGTATTATCAATATCATATAAATTTTTAATAACATTCATTTACGAGAATTATTAAAGCTAGCTAAGATCGTAAGTATTAATTTTTTTATTCATAAAAATTGCATATAATGTAAAAATGTCAAAAGATTAAAATATTATTATTATTAATATGAATTAAGTGTACTTGGAGGTGAATGAATTGAAGAGAAAAATAATAAGTGTTATGATAAAAAAAATTAGTGTTTGTTGTTTGATTACGTTAAAATATAATCTCACTCAAGACTTGAAACTATTTCTTGCGTAATTCATTAACCAAACTTCACCTAAAAAGCTTTAATATAACATCACGTTAGTAATAGGGTTGATTTTGTTATTTAATTCATATAAATAGGTTTTCTTACAGAAAAACTAAGATAAGTAAAACATTTATTGATAATACAGTTGAATTTGAATGTATTTAATACCCATTCATAGAAACATGTCACAAATTGTATTAAAGTAGATCCGTATAAAATCTTTAGGGATATGCGTAATGCTAATAAAAATATTCAGTTGCGTCATCTTAAAAATCTGTGATTCACTGCATGATACGATACCAATGAATTTTCAAGAAATTTCTTGCATTGAAATTTCCATGTGTGATGCAATTATTCGAAAAAGACACGTGTTTCCTTAAATTCTAAGAATAACTGAAAGAAGGCTTGTGTTTATCCTTTTTTTAGGTTCCCTTACAAAATTTCGGAATTAGCAGTTTATTGCTACATGGATAAATTAAAATGTATGTAGCAATAAAAACAATCATTATTGGGATGATAATAATATAGAATATACTTGTTTCTTGGAATTTATTTACACTTATTAGAAAAACAGGGGGGGGACTTCACAAATTTCTTGTATTTTTATTATTCATACAATTTTAAAAAATCGTTTGTCATTTATTTTTATGAGAGTATTTCGTTATGAAAATATTAACATTGTATGATATTTAAACTTAAGAGATAAATGTTTAAAAAATTCATTAAGGGATTCATTACAAAATCAATCCTCAAGCATGGTTGTTGAAGGACTAAATTATTGAATACTTATTTCAGATAGATATAAATTTGATGAAAGATTTCATAACAATGTTCCTCCAGTTTTTAAAAATGTGAGGAATATTTTTTTGTTTTATTTTGACTTGTGTTTATTAAATGTCAGCAAGAGATGTTTTAGAATTTTGAAAGGAATGTAATAAGAATGAACTAGATCTTTATAATTAAGATTTAGAGCCTTAACTCCTTTGTAATTTAAGATAGGCCGTATACTGCATAAAATAATTTTTCGTAAGCGAAGTTTGAAAACAATCAGCAACAAAACGAGGCTACGATGTGTGACATCATCTTCGCCATTTTCATTTTTCAACTTTACATCGAAAGATTTATGGTACATAAAATGGCAAATATTTCATGAAAAAATAAAACCAAAATTTGATAGGTAATAACAAAGGGAATAAAACCTTCAAGTAACATCCTGTGGAACATTATTATATTCTTTTGTGCTTTTTGTATAATATATATGCGTCATCAGAATTGTGCTAAATATATCATGCGAAGGCATAAAAATGTCTACGTGTACTTCAAGTAGGCAGGTTGCTTCCAAACAGAAAATTGGAAGGGATTCTATTCTATCCCTGGCTATAGGCTGTATTCTTCTAATGCTGTACACCAGGATTCAAACTAAGGGCATTTTTTCTGACAATAAAATAATATTCTAGTGTTAATACATTTTCGTGTGGCTTATGACACATATACGTTTATAGTTACAGGTTTCTTACAATTTTAAATCATTCAATAACTACGCAATTCTGAACTAATGTTTTAGTCTCCTTAAACATCTTTCCGTATTTGAGAGAAAGGAAGTTCTAGTATTCAACGTTAGAATAAGTCGTTTTTCATATAGCACTTTCAGATGAAATAAATATTGGATACAAACTTAGTTTTCTGTTTCAAGTTACTTTTTAAATTTTAAGTCACGTAAAAAAAAACTCGAAACTTTCATTCAAGATTTTTTCCTGTTTAAGTATTGCTGTTTTTATGAAATTTCTGAACTCCAATTAAAATTTTATTTTGCACAATCTGAGGATTTCACAAGCAAATTTTTCTTCTTCCTATTGATTTTAACAGACGAGTTACACATGAACACAATTGAAATATGATGCAAAATTTTACAAAAACTCATAAATGTAAAATAATATCATATATGATAGTTAATTATTGATTAAAAATGACGGAATTTACTAAATCGCGTCTTGTCGTAAATGGAACCATCTGTAAAAGCAATTAAGAAACTAGCCAACGTTAAAGTCTTTTTCCCCCAAAAATTTCTTAAAGATATTTACATTTATTCTTTATTAAAAGAACTAAAATAAGAAATGTTTATAATTTTATGCATTAATAAAAGTGCGTAAAATAAAGAGTATATTGATTAAATATTTATAACCACAATTCATAAATAGTATTATTAAATTGATTTACATATGAAAACAATGTTTTTACTACAACGTATTTACAACGTTTTTAAAATGAGAATTTATATAGCATTATATTTTTCTCTCGATATTTTTCATAATTAAAATCTTCAAATGTTTAAATGTATCGGGTAACAATTGTTTTTGTGGCTCAATATATGCACATACGTATGAAATGCTCTAAAGATATGTTCCATTTCATATTTTATCTTGAAACATTTTGATGTAAATTTTATTAAATGTTATCAAATTTGTTTCTCTCTCAGATGCCGAGGATTAAATTATTCACGTAAATTGCAAGCACAGTTTTCTTTGAGGTTATTTAAACTGAAAGTGTAAGGAAAAATATTCTTTATTGTTATTAATTATAATAACTAATATGTATTGGTTTCAGAATCTAAATTATATATATCGTTATTATATTATTAACCTTACAATACTATATATTTGCTAACTAAAATTATTACATCAATACACTATATTCTCTTAATTCCCACAAACTCGGAACATTTCTTTCAAATAGAATATCTTCAATACTTCAAATAGAATACCTTTTGTATAGATTTTGGGCATCACTAGCATGCTAAGGGAATTGCAATTTATTATTGTAATACGTTCTATTTTTATCACTACGTATAATGAGTTCCTTGTCTTTTCTCCTGTACTATTACGAGTTAAACAAATTTTTAACTTCACACATAGAGAATAAAAACTGAGTGTTAATTAGCGAATCTTTCTTAAGTTTAAGGATACAACATGACAAATAAATATATATGTAATAATCACGCCTACTTATATTGGTATTGGAATATTTGTTTCTCTGTAAATGGGGTTGAAACTTAAATAACATTAAGGATAACTTAGATTCTCTAAATAACATTAAGTCAAGGATATAAATAACATTAAGTTAAGATAATATCTAGTAAAAAATTAAGCAAATATTTTTGGAATTAGTTTTTTTAAAAAAAATTGCTTTAGATATATACTGTGATATATGTACAGTTAATCCGGATGTAATGTAGCTAAACAACAATAACAATGTTTATTTTCTCTAAATTGACCAATATATTTTCTATTTAAATAATTTTCATTTCATAATTCATGAAACATTATATCATTTTGATTAACAATAGTTATTTTGATTTGCATCCAACACCAGTATTGGCGGCATAATATTTTTTAGAGCTGAAGCTATATTAAACAAAGCATATATTTTTATACATTTAAAGATTACATATTATATTTCAAAGGAAGATAGTTTTAATTATTCTAAGGGAAATATCAAAAGATAAAATACCATAGATATCAAGGAAAATTCAGCGAGCAAGTTAAATACAAGTAATAATCTTATTTTTGAAGGCACTTCAAACATCATTTAAAAATAAAAATAATAAGGAACTAAAATACTTATTTGAAAATGAATGCCATATACTAAAAATCAATTTTCAAAGAATATTGCAGTCATCCTTCATTGCGGAAATTACTGCCCTGAACTCTGCAACTCTTGCAAGACTTTCAAGAAATCTTCTTTCGTTGTATTCGGATCTTCCTTCATTACATCGAGTTTACCCATAGCTTGTTCGAATTCTCTTTGACCTCTTTTGGACAATTCTGTTGCCTTTTGTTCCAAAATTGCAGGAATCTTTTCTTTCCAGTCATCAAACTTGAATGCGACAAGAGCTTGATCCAAAATTTGTGCAAATAGGCTGTTGTCACCTCCCAACATTTTATGGAAAATATTCCTTACACTATCAAACATATTGGCCAAAGGAGATTGATTTTGACCAAGAGTTAGGGTTACAAAACCCAGTAAAGTGAATAATAAAATAGAACGTTTCATCGCAGAATATCAAGTGGACCTCTAATGAGAACTTGTGAAATTTGCTTGTGTTGCTGAATTGCTTAGCCCAAATAGAGATTTTTGTAAATTGGGTTAAGTGTGTTATTGCAGTGAAAAGTGTCAGAGGACCTGTAAAAATTTATTCTCATCTAAAGTTTTTTTAGTGTGCAAATAATACTACCATTTCAATCTTTCTTTTATGGCAAGTCAAAAACTTGGCATAGATTACTATTTTTGGCACGAATAAATTTTATTCAAAGTGGTAACAATCGACTGATAATAGTTATTGATACAACTGTTATCAAGTGCTATCATTTATTGGTTCTTTTTTCATTGATGTTTTGAAAGGATGATTACAAAGGAAAAGGAAAACTTTTCAAAAAAGTGGTTCCCCATATCAAGAGGAAAGGCTTTATTTTCGTTTGGCACGCTAACATATTATCTTTATCTGGAAAGAACAAGTTTTCCGTATAGGCAGAGTATTGTAGTTTAAACATTGTAAATGTTGCTACTAGTTGTGTAATTGGAAAGGCACCAGAAATTAATTTAGACAGATCAATTCATGTTAAAGAATTTATTATTTTCATTGAAAAAATTATTTAAAAATACATGAAATTTATAGCTGAGGAGAAAGATTATTTGCGTTGTGCAATCATCACTAATTACAATGAAATTGTTTCTTAGAAATTTTGAATAAAAACTATAAAAGATAATTTTGCGTTCACTTAAAAAAAGATTCAAAACATTTTAAAGGATAACTTTTGTGTTTATTTTTATAAGTTATGATTTTTAAATCGTATTATAAATGATTTTCAACGTTTCAATGGTATTTAAATAAATTGAACTTTTCAAACTAAAAATTTAAGGTATCAAAATTGGTCACTAATTTTTATAAGTCAAGAAATCGTATCCCAAATATATGTTTTAAGAAATAAATATATTATTTAATTTTTCTAACATTTCTCAAGATTTAGAAGTATTTAAAAATAATGTCTTTTGTATATGAGGATAACATCTATCAGTTATTTATTCATGCTAATTTTTATATTAACGATAAAAAGAACTGATATTCAGAGAGATATTGAGGGATGAAAAACTATCTTAAAATTTTTCCAAACATCCTCCTTCTTAGCTAATACTTGAATAAGAGGAGCGTTTGAAAATTCTTTTTCATTTATTCTCATGTGAAATCTTAAATGTTAAATAATAAAAAGATTTATTGATTAAAAATTTAACACATCCATTTAGAAAACAAAGCAAATATTTTATTGAAGTACTGATGAATTAATGAAGGCATTTTTTTTAGGGATATCCACATATTTAATTAAAAAACAGCCATTAGATATTCAAGTATTTTACAATTTCAGCATTAATATTTTGATTGTAAATTCTAAAAACATGGAATACATTTACTCGACATAATTTTAAAAATCAAGGGTTTCTTTGTAATAAGGACATAATGTGTTGTTATACAAAAACAGAACATATTTTCATGAAAACATGTTCATATTTTTGCTTTCTTCAAATATAAAAGTTTAAATTTTACATGAAGATGACTCTTTCTTTTTTGAAAAGAATTACATCACAATTAAAACAGAAAATGTTTGTCTTCAATTATTATAACTCGAAACCCAGATATATTTGCAACTGATCTCAATGATAACGGATTTAAACAGAATATACACAATGTTTTCGAAGCTAATAAACATTTTCATACAATTTTTTTAAGTTAATTACATCTATCTTAAATGGGTTCAATGTATGAATACTACATAACTATGAAAACAAAAATTTAAAAAATAATTAAAAACATTTCATTCTAGAAATATACTTCTAGATCCAAATGAATTCTTAAAGTTCTGTTTCATGCAACATTATCTATACAAATAAGTAAAATTGAAGTGTCTGTTTGTAATTTCAAATTAGCAGCTTTTGACTAAATGCATTTAAAGGTATATACGGTACTTATATCAAAAAATCAATTTTTAAAATTTTTGTCTGTCTGTCGGTCGGTCTGTTTGTTCCGGCTAATCTTGGGAACTTCTGGTCTGATTTTAAAAATTTTTTCACCAATGGAAACCTACATTACCAGCGTGTAACATAAGATATATTTTATCTCCATATTCCTACGGGAACGGGAACTATGCGGGTAAAACTTTGCTTACTCCCCGCCAAGTTGGCGCAAAATTATGCATTTGGTCTGTAATGGAAATTTTAATAAAAATTTTCTCACATTTGTAACAAATAACTGAAACAAAGTGTAATTTAGCCTCTTTATAAAAAGCAATTTTTTAAATGGTTTTTTTTATTAAACGTCTAACGTTTATTACGTTACGTTTCTTAAATGTCAAACTCAAACTTTGAGAAATATCGCCAAGTTGACTAAGAAGTTCTCTATTCCGACAATCCCAGATATTTTAATGCAAATTTTCTCCCACTTTTTAAAGAGGGAAACGAAATAAAGTTTTAGCGAATTGTGTGCGCGTGATATTGAAAATTCTATGATAATATTAATTGACAGTTTCATAAAAAGTTTTGATTACTTTAGTAATTTTGATTAGTTTTGAAAGTATTTATTACTTTGAATTTTTTTAAACCTAATTATACAATATTCATATTTTGCGCAAAATTTTTCACATATACTGAATCAGATATTTTACATGGAGGTATTACTTTGAAGATATACTATGGAGAAGCGTTAAATCGAACTCTTCAGGATTTACGAGATAGTACAGATATTATAGTAGGAATGGTAGCTTTATTATATATTGGCTGGTGAATTCAAGCTTATGGGGAAAAGTTGAAAAATTAAGTCTGAAAACGACTATGAGAGTGCATCTACATAATGACGTAGATTCGGAACATTATGCAGAGACGCAATTGAAAATCGGTTATGGATGTTTGGATGAAAATGCTGGAGGTTATATTTTACTTTCAGAGAATTTGGTAATGTAGAAAAAAATGATGTAAATCTTACTGCTCAAATTTACCCGAGCTTGCAACAAAATTTAAATTGGGATCAGTGGTTGCGCGCAAGATCAATATTGGCGCCTAACAATGACATTGTTCATAAAATCAACATTGAAAATTTAAACGACGTACGGGGGAGAGGGAGAGTTGAAGAAATATTTATCAATGAATACAATCATGGATAAAGAACAAAGTACTTCATATCCCACGGAGTTCTTAAATTCACTTGAACTTTCGGGTGCACCCTCACATAAACTTCAATTAAAACTAAATGTACCAGTTATGCAAAATCTCGATGCTCCTCGACTACGTAAAGGAACGAGGCTTTGGATCAAAAAACTGATGCAGAATATACTTGGTGCCAATATTTGAACATATGTCATGAAAAGGGATAGTGTTATCATACCTCGAATTCCAAGTATCCCCACTGACCTACCGTTTCAATTCAAACAAGTTCAATTTCCAGTTTTACTGTTGCTATTAACAAAGCTAACATTTCAGATAGCAGGGGTGCCTTTGGAAAAGCAATGTTTTCCCCATGGCCAACTATATGTAGCCTGATCGGTGTGTCCAATGCCCAAATCTTCACATATTTGCAAATGACGGAAGAACATATAATAAGGTATACAGTAGCATCTTAGAATAATATTCTGTTTTAAGTTCTTTTGAAGAGGAATTATATATTAAACGTAGATACTTTCGATTTTTAAAAGTATTAATAGTTTTATTTATTGAATATTTGTTGTTAATTATTAAAATAAATTATGTTTTCAGTTTTTTTAAACTATGCTCAATTTTAGAATTTTTAAATTTTATTGGTTCCAGTCAAGCAATAAAAAAATTACCATATTATATTATTTACTTTCTAATGATAATGATTGCGACTTTGACAGTTATTTAAAGACATCAACGTGAGCGGAGCCACGGGTAAAAGCTAGTTAAAAATAAAAATATAAACTTTATTGCTTTTTAAAATTATGCTTTCATTTTGCAGAATTACGTATTAAAATATTATAAGTTGCTTTCATTTTGCCTAAACTTCCAAACATTTATTTGAATTAACTGAAGGATGTGATATAAAATTTTCTGAAATGCATAAAAATTTGATGGAAGTACTTAATGTATCATAACGATATTATTATTTCTGAAAATATATTTGACCATAATATGGCTAATAAAAAAGGATTTAGTATGTTTATAAACAATAATGAGTAATTGAAGTAAAATATTTGTCGAACACAGGAGCATTGTTGAAAAAACACATCATTAATATATTTTAGAATAAAAAGGAATTTCATTTCTTTTAACTTTGTGTGATTTGAATCACATTTAACATTTCATTTATACACAATTATTGTATTTTATACATATAAAACAAAAAATATTACAAATGAACTCATTAGTATTAAAACAACAATAAAAATCAATGTAATATGAGTGGAAATAGTATATTTCATTTCTGCAATTGTTGGAAATTAAATTGATACTTTTTTTCTAATATTGACAGTCCCAAATTAATAATTATAATTTATGTATATTATCAATATACAGCATTTGATTATAATCGCCAAATCTCCATTTTGAAAGTCACATATATAAGTTCTATTAAGAGATTCCGTTTTTACAGAAGCTTAAGTAAAAACTAATCACACATCTAGGAGTTTCATTTGTCACTATTGATAGCTTCCATCATAATCAATTTCAGTAACATCATTTCCACATTTTTTAAATCATCTTCTAACGACGACTTACCTCCTGAGCTATCAGTGGAGTTGCAATCTGAATCATTACTATTCAACATATTTGCTAGTTGGAAAAAAAAATTGGTGGTATCTTCACCCATCATGAGACCAAATGGTTGGAACATATCTAGAGAGGACAGTGAATGTGTTGATCCAATGAAGGTTGCAAAGACCAATAAGTTGATAGTGAAAAAGACAGCTACAGAATTCATCTTCGCTGAAAATTTAACAAATTCCAAATTGAAAATGTGCGTAGAGGGCAAATATAACTGAAAATTGGTGAAGATTTAGTTGAAAAATCAGTTAAAATAGTAAACTTTAAAGGTTTTAAGACTATGAGTGCTTTCTAGAAGATACTAAATACTGGTGGCAGAATCATGCTCCAAATGCCGCTTAAATAGACCAAAATTCAATTACCCATCTTTATCCCAAGATCTTTAATATTGTCAGAGTAATTCTGGATATTACGTGAGTATTCAATAATATTGCTTACTGAATGAATTAGGTTTATCATGAAACATTTGTTTTTACATTATGGCATAATATTGACTCAGAAGATATCACGATTAAAATCAGTAATAAATTAATATCATCAGTAGAAATCTGAATACTCTTGTTTGTATACTTTATTGACCATTTTCTAAGAAATATTGTATCAATCACATACAGCGAAAACAGGAAGGTTAATATCTTGAAAAAACCACGGAAAAACAAGGAAAATATTTTTTTAACAGGGTTAAATACTTTTGTGATGTCTAATCAATGACATAAGTTATGATTTTGAGTAAAGTTACAAAAATGTAAAAAATATTGCTTTTAAAATAGGATTTTTCTTAAGGTATTTGATCAATTAAAAGACAAAATTAACACTAAAAAATTAAATAAAGTTTACTAAACAATACTAATGTATTGTCTTAATTTAGGTGTAAAAAGAATTCTAGTAATTGACTAAAACAGGTGCTGGGCCCTTTTTTTGTTTTTGTTTTAATTGTAGCCTCCAGTTTATTTTAAGTGCAATTTTAAAATAAACTGGAGGCTATACAATTTAAATTCTAAGGAATATTCTTTAAATTCAACATCTTTCAAGGCATTAACACTTTGGTAATTTGGATATAAAATGTTAGATTATTTCGCAGGAAAACATAATGTAAAATTACAATGACTAAATTTCCTATTCCATAATTGACACTAAACTTGTGGAAGGACAAAAATAGTTTCTTTATCTTTGTTTGTTTTAAATGGGTTGCATTTTGGCAGATAAGCTATTTGAAGACACGGCAAGTCCCTAAGAGTGGGAGTCATTTCATTGGTGGCACCATCTAGTGGCGGCTCCCACAACCAAATTTTGGCGTTTGAATTTTATTCAAACCAAAATTAGCTTGATTACCAATATAGAAAATTGGTAATCAAGCGATTTTTTACAAGCCACATAATCATATGACATGCATGCGTACTATTTTCACATTCAGAAAATCTATCGATTCCAACCGGGATCGAATCGCGGGAAATCTATCTCACAACCACCGAGCCGACCAATCTAATTTAATCTATTCTCCTAAATGTTGGTTTTTCTCGATCATGGTACTTTCAAGATATTTTAAAAAAGGAACGTTTCAGAAGTTACAGGAGAATTTAAGAAAAAATAATCTGCCTCAAAAAATAATTATAATAGAAGAACAGAAAACAAAACAAAAAGGAATCTTTTTTGAATAGTGAAAAACTCTACGACCCAAACTAATTATATTTTGGATAAGATGTGGATTTTTAGTTAATAAATGAGTAGCAGTGCATTTTCCGTTGAAAAAAAAAAGGATTTAAAATGTTCAATACCATGTTCATAACATATTAACTTAGGCATTAAACAATAAACAATATTGAAGCTTCATCCATTATTCTTGAAATTTATTAATGGTTGACACAATCTTTTTAAAGTGGCCCATAACATACGGAAAACTATACACGTGAAACTAAATTTCCATAATCTTAAGTCACAAAATGAAAGATCTGAAATCTTAAGAGTTGTGGTGTAGAAAACGATGATTCACAGTTATTACAAAAATTACATAAGAAATTACAAAAAATAACAGCAACCTTTTTGTGATAGATCAGGCGATAAACACAGAGGGGCGCATTTATGTTGGAGTATCTGTCTTACTATTGAGGGAAAAAAGGGGAGAAATTTCGCTTCTTACAAAAGCTTCATATTTTTTCCTGTGACACAATCAGTTTGAAATATACAGCTGCGGTTGTTTTTCCAAGAAACAAGACTAAGACGAAAGAAAAAGGAAAACCCACAATGCAATATTATCTTTCACTGAGAAAAAATGGATTTTACTGCTGTATTTGATGTTTTCGATCTTTAAGATATTTGGCAATTATTCATGTTTTTGTGTTCTAATTTAGCATAAAGTGCTCTTTGTACACTCGTAGGATATTTATCACTTCACATGATTTTTCATTTGATTCCATTTATTTAGATGTACAGAAGGAAAACAATAATCCCGTAAAAATAAAATATTTGTCATTATATTTATAGAATAAATTAAAATATTGTCTAGTGTTATGAGCATGGCGATGAAACTCATCTGAGAAATATGCTGATGAATGATGGAATTGTCAGTGATCATTAATAATAATTTTTTCCGTATCAATTATATTGTACCATCAGCTACCGAACCACTTATGGGTCTCAAAATGTAATTGAATTGATTACGGATTTTTAAGTAAAAATTCCTTCCGTATATTTTATACATTTCTGCAATAATTGTATTTTATTATTCATGTTTGATATTTTATAAATGTCTTGTGGTTTTCTGAATTAGTAGTTTCTTTAATTACGAGTTTTTTGCTTTTTAAAAGATACAATAAAATTGTTTGAGTTTAGAAAACAAGTAAATTAGCATTTTGATGAGTAAATAAGTAATATACACTACGTGACATGAGAAAATACAACACCCAGAAAAAAAAGAGTGTGTGTGCTTATGACCACACGATAGAAGTGATAACTTCAAATTTTCTAATGTTATTTCAGGGATTAGTTAGATGAATAAAAAACAAGGGGATATTAGTATTGTCATATAAAATTATTTATTCATTATAATTATGTATGGGAGAGAAAACCCTAGACATTTGTTTGTGTGTGCATTTACTGTATAAAGAAAGATTCAAAATGTAAATGATACTATCTGATGAAAACATTTCAGCATTTTCTTATATTCTTAAAGCGTTTCACTCTAAATCGCTTTTTTAAAAATAAAGAAAACTATCAGTTGTAATGTATCCGAAAGTTGTCTTTCTGCACATGCTCCATAAACCTCAAACTGGTCAATTCTGTCGTAGGTTTATTACAATTAATTATTACTGGCATTTGGTGATTTTAGCAATTATTTTCGTTGCATTTTTATGGTTTATTGATATGGAAAAGTTCTTTTTTAAAAAATATTTTTTGTGTAAAAATGCATAAAAATAGAAAATTTTCAAAATTACAAAATTTTATAAATTTAAAAAAAAGTCTTACAATATTCCATTTTAGTCAAACTTGGCAGCGTTGAGAAAGATATACAATGTACCAATCTACTTGAAAAATAGTTTTAACTTTTTTTTTGTGTGCTTTTTAAAAAAATATTTTTTTGTGTAAAAATGCAAAAAATAGAAAATTTTCAAAATTACAAAATTTTATACATTTTTAAAAAAAGTCTTACAAGTCATCTCAGTGTAACTTGGCAGCGTTGAGAAAGATATACAATGTGTACCAATCTACTTGAAAAATAGTTTTAACTTTCTTTTTTCATTAAATTTAAATCCAAAAAAAATCCATAGTAATTTGTAAAAAATGTAAAACATTGTAGATTGGGGTTTTAATAATATATTTCAAGTTAATCACATGTTAAAAGCATTTATTTTTTTAAAAAAGTTAGTACATTCAATAGACCAACATCATGAAGTTCTAGTTTGGCTGAAAACCGATTTTGGACGCCAAATTTTGTCATTGTTGTAAGTCTTTTTTGTTGAAGGACTTTACATTGTTACGGAAAATTCCGATCCACTGTTACGAGCATAACAATGCTGGCTTTTTAAAACGCATCATTCAAGTTCATTCTCTAGAAAAACATGCTTAAAGAAGTTATCACTTCAAAAATATCCAACAAGTGAAGAAATTCGATAAAAAGTGAGAAACAGCAATGAACAATAAGCGATGTTTAGTTTGAAATGATACTCATAACATAGAATTACGTCTACTTAGAACTACTGGGGACAGTGATACATGAAGCAACACCTCTAGGTACAGAAACAATGAGAGTACGGATGACATCTTAGGGATGGCTCACCTTTCTCTGCCAACCATTTATCATGATTTATCTGATGAATGCAGCAATGGCAGGAGATATAAGCGACGTCAAACTACGTCCGATGGAGAGAGATGAAGGGTGAAGTGTGGTGGCCAGGAAAGGATTTGTACTGCTTACAGAACACATTATGTAATGTGTGCAGTACACCGATCAGGAATTATCCTTCTGATACACTGGGCCTTCCCCGAAGGAAGGGGGAGTATCACCGGCACGTCATCTACGTATCATTAGACAGTCATAGTGCCCTAAATATGAATCAAAGGTCACCTGCTATCGTACACAATGGAACTTCCCACCAAGCAATAACGCAACATCCAACTTTGATGTTGCTTTATCGCTTAGTGGGGAGCTCGATCCCATTATTGTCACATGTGATGGTTATCATTGAAGAAATAGAAGCATGACTCGTCTGAAAACACGGCCGTGTGCTATTTCGTCGTCCAGTAATTCTAAAATTCTTTCTAATAGTCACCATGAATGCAGGCTGCTAGCAACTAATCGACGAAATTTGTCCGTCCACGTAAGCTGGCGTCGTTCTTGCCACATCCGCACCCAGCAAACTTGTCACATTACCTTTTTGCAACCATCTTTACCACAGTCAGTGCCCCGTGAACGCGTCTGGGTACATTGTCTGGATGTTATCTGAGTATTAGATCTAGTATTAGATGATATTTTATGCACATGGACCAATTTACCCCTTCTCAGTTCAATCACTATACCCATCGTAAAACCGTTTTGTCTGAGGGAACTGCTGCCGTTGGCAAAACACCTGGCATTCTCTGGTACTACACGTGTCCTCTGAGACAAAACAAAAGACACTTTAACTTCCCTGGCAGAAATAATGCCACGGATATTGCCCAGTTTGCACATTCCTTCCCTTATATTCTGCGGAAAGTGCCTCGAAAATCTGCATGATTACACCTACAGTGAGGTGAACCGACATTGAGATTTGCATAATTTTCTAATCATTCTTTCTTGGTGTTGCATTTTTAATGTCACATAGCGTATATTATTTTAAAAACAATGTAAATAAGTAAATAAAAAGTAGAATGTTACTTTTTTTAGAAGAAAATGTTATTAAGTAAATTGTTCATCTTCCGAAATTGATTTTAAACATTTCAGTGAGGAAATGGGATTTCCCTGAAATTTGTATAACCCTTTCTTGGATTGCAGTTTAAATATCCCCAGTATATTTTAGACATATTTAAAATTAAAGGAAGGGAGAAACGTTTTAAAAACTTAGTAATACATAAAATAATTTTACTTTTTCCTCGAATATTCCCTAATATTCAATAAATTAGTTTCTTCGAATAATGAATTCACAAATAAGAATGGATTTTTAAATTAAATTCACTGGATGATTTCTTATAGAAAAATAAAAAGTATGATGATAAATTAAAGAGAATTTCAAAATTTAAAAAACACTAGGATATTTTATTGATTATTTTGTTATTTGTTACCATCCCCTCTACTACCTGTGACAAAGCTTGAAATAAACTTAAATTTTTTACCAACGATGAAAGGAAATTTAAAAAATAACAGCAAAATATTTTTATTTTAGAAATAAGTTTTTAAAAAGTTTTCTAGAATCAGGAATACATTTCATATTGTGAAAATGAAAGTTATGTGAATTTTGTTTAAACTAAAACAATATTTTAATATTTATCTATTAAAATATGTGATGTACAAAAATATTTTATGAATATTTCTTTATAAAATGGAACTTTCTTCTTTTAAATGTATGCAATAGTTTGGGGTTAGAGAAGGTGCAAGAATCGAATTACACGAAACTGCTTACAATGGATTCATAAGAAAAAAATTTATAATTTTCCTTCTTAAGAAATACTTTAAAAATATAATATCTACATACGTTACTGGTTTATTTTGCCATGATAAAATTGATAAAATGAATTATTCATAATTTGAATAAGAATTCATTTGTTTTTTTAATGCATTATCGATGTAATAATAATTCTAAAACATTAATTTTGAACTAAAATAATGGATTATTATATTTTATCTCAATGAATTATCTAATACTGAAAAAAAAAAAAAAACGTGGAAAGCCACGCGATAGAAGTGAAACTTCTTTGGCGATGTTAGCCATAAATGCAGAAATAGATCTAATTATATTAGACTGCTGAGATAACTTTAATCAAATAAAATTCGAACTTCATTTATTGTATGAAAATATTTTTATTCAATTTTCTACATCATCATTTTTCAAGAAAGACACAATAGGTGTGTGGTAACTAAAGTAGGATATAAAAATCCTCGATTGAAGTCAATCAAGAAAATGTGAGAAAACTGCATCAATCGTGGTTCCGTATATTGTTTTTCCTTCTCTAGAATCAGTATTCATTGTCAAATTCAGTGTCCGTTTCAAGAATTCAATGAGTGCCTTTGCTTCTTCTGAAGCAAAATTAATATTAAGGTCTCCAGTTAAGATAATTGGGTTTTAATCATCATCGGATCCAATGATTGCAGCAGCCTCTGATGTGTACAGCACTAAAACTTTATGAATAAAGATGATAAAAAGTGCGACGGTGATATATAGACTTTAGCCAGGAACTGCTGCTAGATTGCTTTTTTTTTCTTTCACGAAACTCTTTTCCTCTTTTTCATTTGTTCTAGGCTATCTGACCAGAATTTATTTTGCTTCAATGGAAATAAAAATTAATAATATAAACTTAATGCATCACTAACAGAAGTCACTGTGTTTATTTACAAGGTGTATCCGTAGAGATTCTGGCGCGGACGTTAGTGACATATACATAATGCCCCAGACACTCCCGTAACGGGAAGAGCCATATAATGGTAATATTTTGGGCGAGTTTATTCGTTGAAAACGGCACGTTTATTACATAAAAACTACGAAAATACGCCACGCGATTTCGTTACGAGAGTAGCAAGCGTATTCACACCTAAGCGCCTTTCGTCCATAGCAGCAAGATGCCACACACTCCATACTTCTGATGTGATTCCATCTTAGCAATCGTCCAACTTTTTCACGGATATGACGCAAGTCACGTGGTGTACCCCCCCCGCTCTCTTTTCCTCCCGCTCGCTATCTCCTCACTATGGCGACGTTTCGGGGGGATGGGGGGAACCACTACTTCCGTTCGCTTTTTCACTGTTACGCACAACTGGGTAAATTTCCCATTCACTACCGTCCGCAAAGAAGTTTCACTTCAATAACTTAATCATAATTCTTTGACGTAGAGTAAACATTTTTTTTAAAAAATACAGTAGAACTTGTTTTTGTGCGGTCCATTTTTTATGCGATTTTTTTTGTGCGAATTTTTCTGTGCAATGTTTTTTCATGCGGTGTGTAAATTTCAACGGCTTTGGCGCCACTGAAATGTATTTTATCAGTGGTGATGGAGAATGTTAGGGCCTTCCTGCAAAGTCAGGTTTTGCCTTTAATATTGTATAGTCGTTGGGGAAGAGATGAACAGAGTGCCTAGCTCTTTCGAGCTTTAACCTCTCATCATTAGGATTTTGAATGACTGTAATGTTATGACTCTTGCCCTTTGTTAATATTTTATAAATTGGGTAGATACGTACTTGGTGTTAGTTGGGCCCCTTTGAGTCCTGAGCCCCTCCCCCATTTGCGAGGCGGGGGTTGCTAGGGTGCATGTTGCGCCACTGTAATGTACACATATACACTTCAAGACACTGTGTTCATTTGTTATAAACAGTCTCCCGAAAATGTACGTTCAGTTGTTTTCTCTCAACCCGCCAACAGCCCGCGCTTGATTGAAGATGAAACTTTCAATGACAGTGACCTTATCAATAATTTGATAGATTATGAAGACGGACAAGAAGAATCGGATTTTTTAAGAGTGGATAAAATATATGCAGAGATACAGCTTTGCCTCAAATTGGAAAAGCATTTTCTTAAAATAGATTCCAAATCCGAAAGGAGTGTGAAATTTCAAAAAGAGCTTCGATCATGCATATCTGGTTATCGTGACATTTACAAGCAACTGACCAACCCTTCGTCGTAAAAATTTATCTCTTACTTTATGGTACCAAAAAATAAATCAATTAAAATTGTATCTTCAAATAATGAAAGCGGTTTTGAACTTATTCATCACAGGAAGATGAACGCTTTGGATTATGATGAGTAGCAGTGAATTATGTATGTGCATTTTGAAAATTTCTCCATGTATATACAATGAGAAACTAAATGTTTTTAACATGTTTCCATGTGTAATTTAATTATTTATTTTGTTATGGAAATACTTTCTGATGAATTTCGTAAATAATTGGCGTATTTTCTAAGTGCGACTTTTTTTATGCAGTTCCTCTCCACCGCCTAAAAAAATTTTCTGCAGTATATTGACGAATTTGTTTGTTATATGTAAGATTTTATGAAATTTTGGAATATTTTTTGTGCGGTTTTTCTTATGCGGTTTCTATCTACCGCACAAAAACAGGTTTAACTGTAATAGTAAAATCTGATAGGAATTTAACCGAGACCTCACATATTTCTTTCTTTCTTTCTTTTTCTGTTTGTGCATGTTCGCTTATATTTCTTACTGACATCATTTTCTAAGAACATAATTCACTCATAAGCATTGTAGAAAATTTAGCCAAACAATCATTAATATAACACAAACATTTAAATGATAATAGACAAAAAATTCACTGTAGCATTATAATTGACAATATGACATCATGAATGCTCTGCAGTTGAAATTATAGATGAATAATATTTTTTAGTGAAATCTACACAATCAAAAAAATTAGGGACAATTCTAAGATTTATATGTTTTACTGCTCCAATTCGAAGTGAGTGGAATTTAAGTGGTAATGATACCATAATAATAGTGTTTTTTTTTTTTTATCTTGAACTCGTATTATTTTATTATGATATTTAATCTCTCTGTGTATAAAAAAAGTTTTTCGTAATAAATTTATTTATCTCCCATACGAGAGCAATAATAAAAATGCAGCAAGTCCTATTTAATAGTATGGTTACAAATTAAAATGATATGAAGACTTGAAATTTGTTTCCTGTCTTTAATATATTATATAGTTTGTACAATGGGGTAGTCCCTAGGTAGATGGAGGTACCCCCCTAGTCAGTGGCGTAACGAATATAAGCCCCCCCCCCTCCTGCAAACTCAGGTTTTGGACTCCAAGCCAATATATGTACTTAGCGTCAGTCAAGCTTTGGACCCCCTGCAGTCCCTGCCCCCCATCGCAATGCGGGGGTGTACGTTACACTACTGACCCTAGTTATATATAAGAAATATTTGCAGTCTTAAATATTAACGACTTTATATGTATTTTAACATACTTTATTGATAGGAGCAGAAATGGTTTTTTTTTTTTTTCGCATTCATTTGTTTCTGGCAACATTTATTCACACAACGGCTTATCAATCATTTAACCATAAATAGCATGGATAATATTATTAACAAATAATTTTTAAAGACAAATGGACTAAATTCATGACGGTCACATGGTAATATAAACACGTGTTCTACATTGAATTCAAAACGGACAATAAACTAGCTCGTACTTTTTGTTCTATTTGTAAAACTTGGGTAAAATTTCAAATTGCATAGTTGGGTAAAGATGCTCAAGAGTTATAAAAAGAAATTGCTGCGAAAAGATTTTAAAATTAAAGAAAAAAAAGTCTTGTTTTATACATGTACTTTTAAATAAAGTGACAAATATTAATTTAAAAAAAAAAGTTTCCGTAAAAAGCCTAATTTGGCAACAACGAAGTGCATGAACTGATTTTCTGAAAATAGATAATTGCATTTATCGTGACTATGACATCACAAGTGTTTTTGAACTTGATTGGCTAAAAACACGTGGTTTAAAATTATCTTGTGATTATGACGTCACAAGAATTTAGTCCATTGTAATTATAGATTCTATGTACTCAACATGTATGAATATTTACCAGGCAAACTGAGATTATTTGATCAAACGTAAATACGTTAAGAGACATTTGGATGAAACTTTTTCTTTTTGTTTATATAATAAATATTCAAATAGGCCTGAATCTTAATTTTTGTAAGAAAAGGTCATGGCAAAAACTGAATGAATGTCATTACATTTGGTTGGGTAAACTTGTCATAAATTCTGCTTTTGCGAATTTTGATAAAATCTAAGCATCCTGCGTCAGATTGTAAAATTCAATTTAATGGTTGTGTTATTTAGCTTTTTATGTTATTGAGATTTCTTTCAGACATTTATTGATTTACTCGCTTAAAAATATTGCAAGTAAATTATATCGTGGAGAATTTATTATATACTTGCGTTAAGTAATGGACCAAGATTGCGCGTACATCGTATCTTGTTATCATAAACTTGCTGATATATTCTTTTATAGGAGGAAAAGATGTCATGCCAATGGTACATAAAATCTTAATTTTAAACATATGTCATCCGATATGTTACGAACAATGCCCCTCATAAGCACTTTGAAATTTAAATTTCATTTTTTTGAAGTTAAATATAACGATAAATAATTTCTCCGGTTTGGGTTTAAATGTTTATAAATGATTCTCCTGTTTATAAATGATTTCTTGCATTAAAAATGAAACATGTTTGATTTACGATGTTTCATTGCAAGCCAATATCTATTTACGATATAGTTAACAACTATTTCATTTTAATACTTTATATTTTATTGCATTTCAGTTTAAAAAAAGAATCAATTTTTTCACAGTATATATATATATTTGTATTACTTTCAACAAATGCATTAAATAATTTTTGACCTGAATTTCTATTCTTCCTATATTTTTTAACGTGTGAAATATACCAACTTAATTATATGATAATAATGTCGAACAAAGATATTAGCAAATTAGAAAAGTTTTGCCTTAAATATACAGATTTTTCATGAAATTTCAATTTTAAGGTTCTTTGTTGAATTCCTTCTGGAGTCGGTGTTTTTCTCTAGTGTGTTATTTTTTATCTCTAAAAAAAATTTTAAAAAATTATTCGTTATTTAATAATGTAAATATCTCTGATCATACAGAATTGCAAATTCTTGTTTGACTAAGTAAAAGTTTCATGAATCTTTATTAACGTCGCAAATAAAAGCAACACGAGGATATTTACAGCGGATCTCAACATTTTGAACAATGGTCAAGTGGCGAGCACGATACCTGAGCTGGCACCCCTCTCTGAAATCCAACGCCACGCCAACGGGAAGAATTGAGCTTCGACAGATTTAATGTGCATCAGCCCTCTACAAGATGTGTCTTCAGTAGCACTAGAACTCAAACTTTTGGTGACCGCAATAGCCTAGTGGTCAAGGTAACGGATTCGGGGCCGTGGCGTGTTATGAGTTCGAGCCCAGGGACACTGAAGACACACTGTGTAGAAATGCTGATGCATGTTAAATCTGTCGAGGTTCAGATGCCCTCCCGTTTGTGTGAATGTTAGGAAAGGGTTGTGCCAGCTCAGGTGTCGTCATCGTCACTTGACCATGATTCAAAGTTACGAGGTCCATCACCGAAAGCCCTCGTGTAGCTGAATAGTTAATATTCACTCACTCAAACTCATTATACACCATCCATAAGTCCGTGATCTTGACCACTAGACTACTACGGCCAGTAAAGTAGTATGGAAAAGATTTTCTTAAAAAACTTCAGCCATAACATCCAACGAATCAAGAGACATCTATTTTCCAAAATCATTGAACCTTTACCCTATGAAGGTACTGAGAAAGCTTTTATAAGAATGGGGAAAAAAGCAAAAGAGAAAAATTTTGGTGGGTCAAGTATAATTTATTATTAAACATAATAAGAATTTTAAAAAATGTCATGTTTTATGTGAAATTTGTTTAATACTAATGAGATTAATGAGCTCACACAGAATTGCATCTTTAAAAGCTGCTCATAATCCATCTTGAACAGGTACGTACCAATTTGGAGAAATGATATTAAATGTTTTTATCTGTCAGTGTATTTTTAATAAAAACTTTTGAAATTTCAGTATTGAAAACGCCTTTTTCACCTGTATATCGAATGAAGCAGACAAAACACTAGCTTAATGAGCGAGCAACATCAAATTTGAGAAGCTTATTCTATAATTTCGACAAAGCTTTTCAGAGATCTTATTTAGGAATATGGAGAAACAAGTATTTGAGATATTGCAATAAACTTATGATTGATAAATCAATCAATTCAAGAAGCAAATTAAAATAATATTCAAATTTTTTTTTTTTTTGGAACGCTCCGCATATGGAAAAAAGAAAACACGCCTTTAAATGTTTTTTTTAAGGCGATATCGTACCATCTTCACAATTTTATTTTTATTTTTAATATTTGATATTTGGTTTTAATTGTATTTCATGAAGGTTAATATTTAATAATAATTCCATATAAAAATTTTTTAATTTGTTGCAAAATGTTTGTCAAATTAAAATTTTTTAGCTCTTTTAAGCATTTTTTAAATCCCTAAGGCTTTTTTAAATACGGCTCTTTTCTTTCAAAATTTTTTTTCCAAGTACCTTATAATATACTACATAAAACTCTGCATGGGGTTTTTTCTGCTGCTGCTCTTTAATTTTTATTAATTTTTTTATAGTTAAACTTCCAAAAATTCCCCAAAAAAACGTTAATTTTGATTTTGAAATCTTTTAGAAAAAGTACTAAACATATTAGAGCTAATTCCATGCACAGTGTTACAAAACATACATTTCAGAACATGTATAAAAAATTTCAAACCCATACTTCAATTATCAAAAAAGCCTTAGGGTTTTGAATAACAGTATATGGTACAAAAATTCAACATGGAGAAATATGAGTTTGAAGTTTTCATTCCATGAATAGTATGATATAATATTCATCGAATAGTCTGAAACTTTTATGAAATGTTAATTAGCTTATTTAAAACCACTTACCATAAAAAAATGCACAAATGTAAAACAATTAAACAGTATACTGCCATAATGAATATATAGAAAAAAAACCGAATGAAAGATCAATATTTCATAAAACTTTATCTTAATAATTATAAAAATAAATAAATACACACACTTCAGAGCTAATTCCATCCTCAGAGCTAATGCACAACATGTACAAAAGATGTTTATGCCTTTATTTTTTATTTCCATGATTTTAAAAGCCTTTGCATGTTAAATATTGTACACGAATAAAAGCAAAATCAAATAACAATTTATAGGTAAAATACATCAAAATCTAAGAACTGTATATAATAAATGTTTAATGTTTATGTTTAAATAAATATCTTAAAATATTTTAATAATAAAGTGTTGAATCTCGCGCACATGGGATATATATATATCACCAAAAACAAATATATAAAAATGGGAGAGATTTTCTATTCTTGCGAATTAGATTTTTAATTATCTGAGTTATCAAAATGAGATTTAGTATTTGTGCTTTGGGAGAATGCGTTTTGAAGTTTTAATTTCATTCATAATAATATCATAAAAAGCACGCACAACTTTTAAATCTTGACCAAATCCATTTGATCTTCAGTAAATAATTCACAAACTAGAATTTTTGCATGAATAGCACAATTCTTTCTTAAAATGTTTTATTACTGCATGTATAATGTCAATCTCATTGATGCGCATTAGAAAAATAATTAATTCATTTTTTATCAGGCTCTCTTCTAGCAGATAATCTGAAATGTAGGGTGGTAGTTGCTGTTTAGCATCAAACATTGCTCCATTACTTAATAAAAAATGTAGGTACAGCTTTGAAGTTTTACAGGCATATTTATAATGATTCGGGGTATGAAATAAGCCAATAAAAAAATTTTCGACAGTTTAATGATTTTTAGGGTACCATATCGCCGTAACATATTGAAAAATGTTGAAAATTTTTATACTACTGTTTTAAAATCTACGGTGGCTGGTAAAAACATACAGCTGGGTTGTAGTTGTCCCATCACTGCCTCATGAGCCAACTCCAAAACAAAATATCCATATTTTGTTTCTTGACATGCTCTATCAAAGTTGAAACAAAGTGTGGAGCACACTTTAGTGAAATATTCATATTAACAAAATTTTCAAGCAAATCTTTTAGCTAGCCACATTTTACTATTTTTCTTATTTATAAGTAATAAATGATTTTTTTATTGGAAGCATTTTAGAACTCATTAAATATTGTCAATAATTTAATCTTAAGTTTCGATCTGTTAAAGGTACTTATTGAGAGTCAACAATTTAATTGATCTTGTCTGACTTTGTCAGACCCTGGAGGATTAGCAACAACAACAAAAGCAAACTTTATGCGGAGAATTTTTGAAGTGAAAACTTCTTCAGCCGAGTTGGGCAATTGTGGTAGGGGAAAATCTTATGGGTTCGCTTCACCGACATGCTCATGACTGGCGCACGCGCAGTGTGCTGTGCGCATTAGACACTTTTGGAAAGGGGGAAATCTCGTGTGTTTGCATTACCGACATACTTGTAGCAGTTTATCTGTAGCTATACAGCTGACGTATAGTGCTGTGTATATCCTATAAGTAAAATTAAATGGATTTAGTGAAAAAGTTTAATTTGTATATACTGTGCATTTTTGAAATAGTGTTTTTGTTCAATTATTATTTGAATCGTTTAATTAAAGAATCGTTGTGCTGTATAATAGTGAGTACTAAATAAATATACTAATATTTTTAAGATAAAAATAAATATCAGAAAATTATTTTAAATGCTCGTATTTATTTTGGCGTTGAAAATTTTACATTACTTAAAATTGTTTTAAATTTTCGTATTTACTCTGGCGTTTGAAAATTTTGTAGTATTTATTTTCTAATATTAAACCTCTGCAATGCATCACGCAATCTGGATTAGTATTTCACAGCGGCTTAGACGTTTTCTTACTGCCGTGGTAAAACTGACTTCTAGTTGTTCAATCATATTTTTATCGTGGATTTTGAAATTAAAAATTTTATAAAATTTAATAATAATTCAAGATTAATGTGTTGAAGTTTAAAATATGGTTATTAATGCATAATTATTGTTTATTACCTTATATCATTAAAATCTTTAGTTTAAAATAATGGAAACAGCTCCGACTTTAATTTCATTAAATATTTTATTTTATTTAAAAATTGAATATTTCGAAATAATTATTTATTAATTTAAATTGTCAAAAATAAAATATGTGCTATGCTATTTTTTGCAAAATGATTATCTATAATATTATATCTTTCGATTTTATTATTAGAAGTTTACGAAAAAATATTGATATGGAATATATAATGAGGGTTATTTTAAATATCCGTTTTCTGATATAGGCGAAATATGCGCTGCTCGTTGCTATTCCGAGAATGGGCAATTATTGGTTGTCGTTTATATTTTCCCTGGAAAATCTATGAGACAGATACAACAAACTTTATTCGAAAATTTGATGATTTATACAAAAGAAGTGTCCAATATAAAATTAGATTCTCGAAATAGAACACATTTACAAATCAGTAAACTGAGTCTACAACAAAAGATGTGGCGCGACGAGCGTTTCTCAATGAAATAAAACATTTATTAAGCTATTTACATGGATGCATAAAAAAGGTTAAATATTATGGCGCACGCTCAAAATGCCGACTCCTCCGTCCAAACGCATCTAGAGGAATTCTCTCTTACCCTCCTTCGGAGCGTCTTGCCTCCCCCTGTTGCCACATGCGAGAAGAGAAAGCCCAGGCGCTCTCCTGGGTCAATTGTCACCTGTGCTCGTAACTCTTCTGCACTCTCTTCTGTCTCCATTCGTAATATTCTCCCACCTTTGAGTTTTGGAAGCTGCAAAAACTCAAACACAACATATAAAATACAACAATATGAATAATAATATGGGTACTGTAAGATGCTGTGCTGAAATAAAACAACATTTACACCAAAACAATACTTTACAAAATACACTTTAGACGTATGTCAAACGCTTAGGAGAAATTACTTTTCTGCCTCTTTTTGTGCGAATGACAGAATCAGTCTGTTCTTTTGTTAAATTAATTTCTGGTTCTAGTAGTTCCAGGTTGTATAGTCTCTGCACTGGTCTGACCAGTTCCCCAGTCTCAGTTCTTACTCGAGCGACTCTAACATGTCCATCTTTTCCCGGAATAAGTTCAATTATTCTGGCAAGTGACCACAGAGTTCGATTCTTGAAATTATTTTCTAGTACAACTACATCTCCCAAGTTATGAACTTGAAGTTTTGGCTATAACCGAATCTCTTAAGAAATTTAGGAACTATCTCGTTGGCAACAAATTTAAAATTGTA
Source organism: Trichonephila clavata (assembly GCA_019973975.1). NCBI lineage: Eukaryota > Metazoa > Arthropoda > Arachnida > Araneae > Nephilidae > Trichonephila > Trichonephila clavata. The sequence goes on along the minus strand of BMAO01000657.1, from coordinate 148,588 downwards.
ACTGATTGTTCGGCATTCCAAAAAACTATGAGTAAAAAACAATTGACTCCTAAAATTGCTAGATGGGCCTTATTTTTAGAAGACTTCAATTATGAAATTATTCATCGTTCAGGCAAGCAAATGGGACATGTAGTTTGTTTAAGCCGTTATCCTGTAATGACCATAACATATGATGAAATAACCACTAAACTTGCAAATTGTCAGGAAACTGATGAGTATATTAGAACCATTAAGCAGCTGTTGTATGAAGACAAAACTACTGAATTCATCATAAAGAATAATATTTTATTTAAACTTAGTGAAGATCAAGAACTGTTAGTTGTGCCAGAGATGATGCAAGTAGATGTGGTGAAGAAAGCTCATTCGTTTGGACATTTTGCTGTGGCAAAGGCAGAAGACTTGGTGAAAAGAGACTATTATTTTCCGAATATGTGGAAGTGTGGGGAAAATGTACTGAAAAACTGTGTAGAATGCATATTAGTCAATAAGAAGAGAGGAAAGGGAGAAGGTTTTTTACACCCTGTTCCAAAAGAAGATCTGTCGTTGTCAACATATCACGTAGACTTCTCATTGGACCATTGCCAACGACCAATAAAAATTATAATCATATATTCACTGTGATTGATGCATTCACAAAATTTACTTGGTTATATCCAACCAAAAGTACAACAGCTCAAGAAGCCATTGAAAGACTAAAGTTGCAACAAAAAACTTTTGGGAATCCTTCACGTATAATTAATGACAAAGGAGGAGCATTTAGATCTAAGGAATTCGAAGACTACTGTGCTGAGGAGAAGATTAGTAATATTCAAATAACCACGGGAGTACCAAGGGGGAACGGACAAGTTGAAAGAATCCATGGAGTACTGATTCCAGTGTTGACGAAGATGTCCATTCAAGACCCATCTAAGTGGTTCAAGCATGTCGATTCATTACAACGTGTGCTGAACAGTGTGCCTTCACGCAGTACAAAGTATTCGCCATTTGAATTGCTAATAGGAATCAAGATGAAGAATCCTGAAGACGTGACGATAAGAAATTTGCTTGAAGAAGAGAATCAAAATCAACTATTTCAACACATCGTGAAAATCTTAGAAGAGAAGCAAAGAAAAAAATTTTGAAGATACAAGAGGAGAATAGGAGAACTTACAACCGAAAGCGGAAAAAAGCTCACCAGTATAAGCAAGGAGAGTTCGTAGCAGTCATGAGGACTCAGTTTGGAAACAAATTGAAACTACGACCAAAGTATTTTGGACCCTAGCAAGTGACTAGAGTAAAACTCCATGACCGATATGATGTTGCTAAAATTGGAGACCATGAGGGGTCAAATGTAACGTCCGCATCAGCAGACCAGATGAAGCCTTGGTCTAAGCATTAATGAAGAAGAACGAACTTGTATAAAATATTTGTGTAACTGTGTACTAATCTATGCTTTTTTTTAGTTTTTTTTTAGTTTGTATATTTCAGATCCTTAGTGCGTGAGCAGTGAGGACACTGCCTGTAGGATGCCCGAGAAGATGTGGGAATTTCCTCATAGACGGCACTCTAGAGGGCGCTGGCGACGCGAACCACCAGCGAGCGAACTAACCAGAGAGAGATGAGCGAGCGAGCGATCTCGACGAGCAGGTCGCAGAGACAACTCTGCAGATAAGAAAAGCAACCGGGAACCGACTGGCCGAGCAGGACCAGCAATCCGATGCTAGAAGTGGTGTGACGCGAAGGTCACCCATGCTTCACCTGAAATCAACTAACATCGTTGAACTACTTTTGTCACCATTGTGAACTGTGTTATGATAAGTGTGAAGAAACTGAGAACCATTGTGTATGATAAGAGAGAAAGAGACTGAGGTTCGAGAGCAGGCGTTCCCGTCGTCGATACATCCTGAAACTCTATTTGTTAGAAATTAGCTGCTTTTCTTTAATTAATAATTGTTAAATTTTGAATAAATTAGTAGAAAGAAAAAAGCTTTAGCCCCTTGTTGTCTCATATATATATAAGAGGAAAAATATTTACAGTGCCAGTTAAACTCTTCAACTTTTCTAGCGGTATTCATTAAAACAGATTTCTTTAACTCTAAGTTGTACCGCCTTTTCATCGGGGACTGCTTTAGAGCTAGGCCATTGACCCTGACTTTCGTAAAGCCAGGAGGGTCCTCCCACCATCTTAAATAAATAAACTGTTGAGCGCTACAACCCCGAGAAAGTATGTCCGCAAAATTCTTTTCCGAAGCGTGTTCCCAGCTACTAACATCGGTAAGGTTTCGTATTTCTTTCACCCGGGTTATAAACAAATACCCCCCCCCCCTCTTTGTCACGTTTTATCCATGCTAAAGCGGTCATTGAATCCGTCATATGGAAAACACGAACATCTGGCAAATTTAAGTCGCTTTTAACAGAAGCCACGAGTCTAGCCCCAATACTACAGGAGCCACCCATCCGGTATAATAGTCAGTGAAGCTGTCTGCGGTGCCGCAGGGACTGGGTTCGAATCCCGGAGAAGGCACGGATGTTTGTGTTGTAATCCTTTCTTCTGTCTGTGTTGTATGCCCTCGTGTTATACATTGCGTGGTGCACGGGGTTTATAATTGTTAAAAAAAATACTACAGGACAATTAACTCTAAGCGAGGGATAAATATATTTCTCAAGGGGGCAACTCGATATTTTGCTTGTATCAGTTTCACAAATACATTTTCCGCGTATTCTACCCTCAAAAATACATAAGCGGCGTATGCTCCTTTACTTGCGTCACAAAACACGTGCAATGTTATTCGTTTTATTCCATTAGAGCTCAAATTCAAACATCGAGGTATTTTAATACCTGCAAGTATACGGAGTTGCTCTAACCACTTTTTAATTTGATCTAAAATAACTTCTGGGAGATTTTCATCCCAATTTAATTTTAGTTTCCAAATTTCCTGTAAAATTTATTTTGGTTTTAAAGGGACAGGTGCCGTAAAACCAATCGGATCAAAAATATGATTAGCTATTGATAACAATGACCTTTTAGTTATAGCCTTACCTTCATTTTTCTGACAGTTAATATTACATGATAAGTAATCATCATTGAGGTTCCAAATTAATCCTAAAACTATAGTCTCAAAGTTATCAGGTTGTTTTTCCAACTCTGAAAATTTTTCAGGATTTAATAATACATTTGACTGCCAGCCTCTTAAATTAAAATGCGCGAAAGATAATAATATTTTTGATTCTACTATAAATTTTTGCAACTGTTCTTCGGTCTCAAAACTAGTAACACAGTTGTCAACATAAAAAGATTTCCTTAAAATTATCGCTACATCATCAAAATTTGCAGGAGCATTATCTAAATGGTGATTTAATGCAGCTCCTAATAAAAAAGGACTGGTCGTCACTCCCAAAACTACTCGACGGTGACGATAAGTTTTAATGTGGTCCCTATTTTCTCTAACATACCACATAAACCTCAAAAAATCTCTATCTTGCTTTCTAACTCCTATCTGTAACAAAGCCTTTTCTATATCCGATATAACCCCAATCTTATATTTTCTGAAACGATTAAGTATAGTCGGTATGACTTCAATAAGATATTGGGGCCCTTTTCCAAACAATTATTCAGAGAAGGATAACCCTTTGTTCGTGTGGACGCGTCAAACACAGGCCTTATTTTACTCGTACTGTTTTCTTTAATAACGGGCCTATGCGGGAAATAATGAACGAAATTTTCTTTGTTATCATTAACTTCTTCAATTATTTTTTCTGATAACCAAAGGTCTAAAACATCTTGGTATTCCTCAAATTTACCCGAAGCAATTAAAATTTTCTTTTAGTACTTTGAAGTCTATTTTCAGCTAATTTCTTATTAGATGATAAAAGTTTACTGTCCAGACCCCAAGGCAAAGCTACCTCATATCGACCACTATAATCTACACTTATGGTTTTTTGAAAATGATTTAATGTCTCTTTCTGAACTTCTAACTTAGACTTAGTTTCTACGGGATCTGTAATACCAAAAGAATCGAGTTTCCACAAGTCGGAAATACACATATCATTTACAAACATTGATGTAACATTCATAAAATTATTTTTATCAAGCTTAGTTTCATTTCTATAAGTTTTCCCTATAAGCGTCCAACCTATTTTAGTTTTTATTGCAACAGGACCAGATTTTTTTTAAATAGAACATAGTTCCAGTCAGTAGCTCTTTCCATCTACTCTCCGGAAAACTGTTGAAACTGGATCTTTGGAAGATGCAGGGATGAGGAAGATGATGTGACCAGGCTATGATTGTCCTTCTGTCCCGAAGGATTGTTCTCCATCAGGTTTTTAAACCTGATTTTCGAGGCAATCATTTTTTCAACATAACTTTCGATTGCCTCGAATTCGTTGTTGTAAGCTTCTTGCGAGCAATTTGCTTCGCTTAACATATCTAAAATAGACTCATCTATTTGTCTCAGTTCCTTATTTTTTAGTTTTAATTGTTCGAAAGCAATTTCCAATTCATTTTTATCTAGTTGCTCATTTTCGACAACTTCTTGCAAATGATTTACAGCCTTCGTGAAGGCTGTCCTAAGTGGCGTACGTCTCAACTTTAAAGCATCGATGTTTTACTTTCTAATATTCAAAAATGTTTTTCTAACACTCGTGGCCCACCCGGGGCGCCAGAAAAATGTCCAATATAAAATTAGATTCTCGAAAGAGAACACATTTACAAATCAGTAAACTGAGTCTACAACAAAAGATGTGGCGACGAGCGTTTCTCAATTAAATAAAACATTTATTAATCTATTTACATGGATGCATAAAAAAGTTTCAATATTATCGAGCACGCTCAAAATGCCGACTCCTCCGTCCAAGCGCATCTAGAGGAATTCTCTCTTACTCTCCTTCGGAGCGTGTTGCCTCCCCCTGTTGCCACATGCGAGAAGAGAAACCCCAGGCGCTCTCCTGGGTCAATTGTCACTTGTGCTCGTAACTCTTCTTCTGCACTTTCTTCTGTCTCCGTTCGTAATAAGAAGGAATTGAAATTATCGAAAAAAGATTCGGCGGAAAATATGATAAGGTACCCGTGATTTTAAGTGGAGACTTCTATATTAACTTTGCAGATGATAAAAATTTACCACTAATTGAATTTCTAAATGAAACACTTAATTTAAAAATGTCCAATGATCGAAAACTCAATACTACAAAATATAAAACGACGATCGATGCGGTTTATACGCGATACTTAGATAAATTTGAATCAAACATTTTCCTTTCTTACTTTAGTTACCATAAGCCTATTGTATCATTTTAAGAACAAAATGAAATAATTGAAAGTACAACAAGTCTAAGTATTGTTGAAATTAATCATGACAATGATGCAAACAATTAAAATAATGTTCAAAAGCAAGTACATTGAAATTTAAGTAAACACAAATACTATCTATAAATAATATGATTGTATATTAATTGTTATTTCAATTGAATTGTATTTATATTTTGTCATGATCTTGAACAACCCGTAATATATTTGAATAATAAAAAAACCACATAAACATGTGCATATAATTGTTGCTCGGAATGTCAACAGTTGTGAAAACCAGATTGATGATGATAATTTTAATTCAAACATTATTAAATTTCAAATTTTAAAACTAAAAGTTCTAAGTTTTCACTTCTATTGGCAGCCTCTATAACTGCCAATTGTTTTAAATTATTATTTAACACTATAAAAAATACCATGAATAATATACTATGCAGTCAATGATCTTCAAAAAATAATTTCCCGTATTTGGGAGCAATATTTTAGCATTAACTTTATTTTACATAGGAGAATTCTTGGAAGATCATTGCACATGTTAGATATTATGTGCTACCCTATAGATCAAAATATCTAGAGAAATTCATATTTTATTACATTTATTTGTTTGATATATTGGTAGATAGAATATTACTTAAAATATAAGTCTATATATATAGAATATTATGGAGTAAATTTTTTATTTAGAAAATTGGCTGAAGGCTATCTCAACAATCCAAACAAATAAGTTGCTAATATTTCTGGTAATCAGAATTGGTTTTTTTTCCTGTTGTTCAAAACCTATTTCGGCATATAAAGTTGAAGTTCAACAAAAAGAAACAGGAAATGAAGCTTTCTATAACGCATTTTGACGGAAGTGAATTATTTGCCTTCCATTATTGACCGACAAAATCTGAATAAGATTTTTATTTTGTTGAAGTAGATTCAGGATGAAAATCTGTATGTATTGCAGGTTTGTCGTGTAATAGACTTTCTGTGTATTGTATATTGTAGATTTGTCGTACTATAGGCATCCCGCATGTTTATTTTTACAGTAACTCCCTGCACACTTTTTTTTTTATTTTACCGAAGGTTAAAGTAAAAAGTTTCTAAGCACTTATTCATCAACTTCATCCCTTTTTTTCGAACAAAATGATAATAAAAAATAAAAGTGCAAGTTCTATCTTAAATGCAGTTTTTATAAATGCAGGACTACTGTCTAACTTTTAATCATATGCACTGCATATTTTATTCTGCATAAAAAAGGGCAAGTTCGATGAAAAATTACAATTTTAAGAAATATTATTTAAAATTTGAAATAATATCAAACATTCTACTTTCCTACTAAGAATAATTAAAAAAAATGAGATACAATATGCTAGAGCTCTCATTAAGTGATATTAAATTAATTTTATTTAATCGACATTGCTAATTAAAATTTCTCATTGTCTTTGCCAATTAAATGTAGTTATATAATTGATATTTTTTATAAAGGGAAAGAAGTTAGATGTTTTACAAAACTAATATATATAAAATATTAAAATTTACAATCTGAAAGATAGTATATATACAAAATGAAATTCTTTAATATATAATATATAATTTTTGAGTTTAAATCCCGTTTTTGCTCGAAAATTTAAAAAAAGATTTGAATGCTTGGAAACTAATTTAAATTTATGATGAGACAAAAAATAGCACTTCTAATGGAATTTTTTTTAATGTGTGAAAGAAAAATGATTACTGATCCTGGAAAGATAGTGTTTTCTTATTTCGGGAAATTTTTGACACATTTGTTTCCTGTTGCAATGTCCCTGACAGTAATTGATCATTAAAATATTATTCATGATGAAAATATCCATGTTTATCTATTTATAAATCACTTGAATACATAAATACGAAAAATTTTAATAAGAATATGACTTAATTTTGAGAATGCTTATCAGAAAAATGTTTCATTTACAGAACATTTTAAATATTGTAAAATGGATTTAGATATTCTTCTAGATATTCATCTTAAGAAAATATTTTAGTAAAAATTTTCCTGTGCGTTTTATATTTAGCAGTATTTTTTAAATTAAGGATGAAGTTCAGAAATAGTATATCAGAGAAACGAGTAAGACAGTTGAAAAGACCAATAGGAGACTGACTGTGTGTAGGGGTGGTAGAGAACGCCCATACGGGTGATCTAAAAGTTTGTTCAAACTAAAAATTCATAAAAAAGGGAGAAATGAGAATAAAGAAGTGCAGTCTACATGAAAGGGCCCACAGAGAAGTCGAATTTTTTTAGCAGCAAAAATATTTTTCATCGTGTCCGTATTAAATCAAAAAGGTGTGTTATATTTAATAAACTTCATGCAAAATGGCACACCTCCATACTGTGTCAACCCAGTAAATTGATTCATATTGACTACCTTTGGTGAGGACAGAGTAATTAGAGTCAAGGTTGCAAGATTGCGTGGCCACCATGTTTACGCTGCCTCACTCCTGTCGACTTCTGGTTGTGGGGCTATTTGAAATCACTTATGTACCTTTCATCCCCTCAATGGCCGAAATCAAAAATTCTATCCGTCGTAAGGTCTTTGCAATTAATTCCGATAAACGAATTTTTGGCTCATCCGGTATATAGAACTATGTACTGGTATATCCGGTATATGTACTGGTCAAGTGTGGGAAGGGTGTAAAGCTTGCTGACGTTGTTTCAGCATTTCTATGAAGTGAGTGTTTATCAAAGTCGTACTCTAAGTAATAAACTTAGAGTGCGAGAAAACTTAGAAACTGGCCTTATAATTTGGAACCACGGTGATGCGACGAAGAGCGACAACTGAACTGGCTACCCACCCCCTCATCTAGCTTGCACCTCGCCAATGGGAGGACTTTGAGCTACGACAAAATTAATGTGTATCAGCCCCTCTACATTACAGGTCATCGTGCCACCAGGATTTGAGCCCGTGACTAGAATTTCTGTAAATGCTATTCTTCAGTGTATATCAAGTTGCTGTCTAAGTGCGGTATATCCAACAGGTAATCGCGCTGATGACATCTGGATAATCTTACATTTGGATAATAGTGAAGAAAGAGAAGATCGAAGTGTTATTGGGGAGTTAGAGATCGCTCACAGTATCGTTTCATAATCATTAAACTACATGAATAAGCTATCTGAAGAATCAGTAGTGGTATTCCACGAGCAACTACTGTGATGGATCACCGATATATTGTCCTACAGGTGAGACGGAATAGGCGATGGGGAGCTCAAGAAATACATGTAACAGATTGAATGATATTATCACGTTTTATTGTATCCAGTGTTGGTCTATTTGTACGATGATCAGTATAGTGTGTACTAGTAACACCTGTTCATCAGAGACGACGTATTCTGTAGAACCGGCAACACAAAATCTAATCAATATTGAGGTAGAGTACCCCTTACAGATGAGAACAGATTTCATCTAATTAATGAGCTTAAATGCGTACACATCTAGGGAGAGATGCAATAATTCTTGCAACACCATAGAAAAGTTGCGAAGTTCTCGAAAAAGAGAGGTTTCATGTTTGGCACCTTTACTGAACCTCCACACTTTCCAAGCAGATTCAACTACAGTGTTCTCTATATAGAGTATCTAGGCCCTCCTTCTTCATGTGTGTCTTTTTAGAAGTGATGTGGGTCCTCAGTTCCCCTTCAGAAAATCAACGTTACACATCATTGTGAATCAATTGTAAAATAGCTGTAGAAGAGTGAAGACATTTAATACGGGGATTGGCCAGCAAGATCCAAGAATCTCAATGCGATTGAACACGTGTGGAATATTACAAAATCAAGCTTTGCAGCAGGTAACCAGCCGACAGCAACGATTCTGGAGCTGAGATTAGCATTATAAAAAAAAGAGCAACAATGCCTCAACAACTTGATGGCAATCTTGTATTCAGCATGAACAGACAATGTAAATCCTGAACAGTAATCAAGAGTGATCGTATCCCCTTCTAAGAGGTAGATTTTTATCGCCACCCACCTGTCACATAGATGTTTTGGTCCTCGGCTCAAATATGTTCGAAGCTTGTATTTCAATAAATTTCTTTTTTATTCTTTAAAAGTTTTGCTTACTTTTCCCATGCTCTTTATATCTTAAAAATCTTACGGTATTATTTGTGTCGATTTGGAACATTTTTATCCGACGTTACATTAGCAAAATCATCTAGTCCTTATATTTTTTTTTTGTTCACTAGTGTATTTGTTTAAATTTGGTGTCATCAACACTACTTCAAGTGAGCATTATTTGTTCTCTTGATTTGATATAGACATTAAAGAAGAAAACGTATACTACATTACAACAATATTTATACAAAATCAGCTTTACTTTTGAAAAGAATGTTTGCATAAAATACGTTCCATTTAAAACACAAATTTCATATTCAAAATGGCAAGTTGTCATACTTCATTCCTGTTTTCTTTTATAAGATTTTTATATTGTCACAAACTGATACGCTCTGAGTGGCCGAACGGTTAGAGCACTGCTCTACAATGCAAGTGGCTCGGGTTCGAGCCTCCCAGATATTTGTTTGTTAAATTCAATCATGACTTTTATTATTATGGACATTTGCAAATTATGTAAATTGAATTTATGTTAATCTTTCCCCTGGTGGTTATTCTAGAACCCTCCACCAGGTTTATAAAAGTACTGCAGCTGGATAGGTCTTCAGTTGTGGTGCTGCCCGTGTAAAACACTACGACAAAATAAATTGTGTATTGGATAACATCGCCTTATTCCTTCTACGCGACATTTTGGTGGAGTCGCCGGGTAACGATAGCCATCGGCAACGGCGGATATCAGAGAAAGTCGAAGGCTCCAAGGGCTACCTCCAGAATACGGGTTGCTACCTTGCCGAGTCCGAACTGTAAAAAGAATGCCGGAAGGTGAAACGGAAGACAAGGCAACATCATCAATCCCATCTATGTATGTTACCTATCAGCTGCCACGAGAGCCTTGTTCATTCTCTGGCTTGAATACCGAAGATGCTGAAAAATGGAAAAATGATTACGAGAGGATTGCTAACTACAACAATGGGATGAAACAGTACGTCTTGCAAATGTCGTGTTCTATCTAAGCGGAACTGCAAGGTTGTGGTTTGACAACAATGAAGATCGATTGAAAAGTTGGACAGACTTCGAGAGACTTTTTGAAGAGACTTTCGGAAGGCCTGAGGACGTAAAAAGTTTTGCAGAAGGATTATTAAGGACAAGGGCTCAGCGTCCTGGCGAAACGCATGAGTCTTACGTTCAGGACGTATTGTCATTATGCAGGAAAGTGGATAAAAATATGCCAGAAGATCAAAAGATATCGCATCTCATGAAAGGGGTGGCTGAAAATCTCTACCAGGTACTGATAAACAGAGAAGTTAGCACAGTAGATAAATTTGTTACGTGTTGCCGTGAAGTGGATGCCATGAGAAAGAGACGAGTTGTGCCGCTACGATATGAGAGACTACCTAATGTTACACCCATATCAATGGCCAATGAAGGAGATCTAAGCGATCTAATTCGAAGGATTGTTAAAGAAGAAATCGAGAAAGTACTCCCACGGATCGCAACATGTATAGACGACGAGCCAAGCGATTTAGAATCCATTATCCGAGAAGAAGTTCGAAGCAATTTGGCTCCACTCTCTCGAGAAAAACCTACGCCTTCCCCTTACAGAACTCAAAGGACTGGCGGAAGTTCCTGGAGACCAAGGCCGAGACCTCGACAAGAAAACAGACCAACTCAACAGGATACCGGAAGGAAGACTGACCTTTGGCGTACTTCAGATAACGTACCAATTTGCTTTCATTGTGGACGACCGGGTCACGTGACTAGATATTGCCGTGATAGACGACGTGTTTTTAACGCAGCAAGACAAAGAAGACAATTAGACCAGTCAGAACGCTGGGATTCCGACTCTCTTTCTGATTATGGCCGCGATCCTGAATCTAATTACCAGCGTTACAGAAGTAATTCGCCGTACCCTAGACGCAATCCACAACGCCACCAATCAAGATCTCCATCTCGTCGCTCACCTGTTAGGTCCAGTGAGGAAAACTAAGGCATGCGACCTGCGTGGGAGGTAAGGCCGCAATAAACGAAAACCCTCCAGTATACACGGCTGCTAAACTAGTCAAAAACTTTGTATCCGTAACTGTCAATGGGCATATCGTTAATGCCTTGGTTGATTCAGGAGCTGATTATTCAGTAGTTTCCGAACAGTTACGCACGCAACTAAGGACGCCCATGTTTTCAGAACACAACCCGATTCTTCGAACTGCCTGTGGTAAGGTTGTAGAAGCTATATAGGACGATGCATGTTGCGAGTGAACTTGAATGGAGTGGTGCAACCTTTCGAATTTTTGGTATTCCAGCAATGCAGTCATGATCTCATATTGGGATGGGACTTTTTCAAAGCAACTGATGCCATTATTGATTGCGGATCAGGTGAACTTCAGATTGGAGAAGTCTCTCCAAATGATCTCAAAATGAATGAAGTAAATTCTGGTTTATATGCGGTCAGTGACGTTGTCATTCCAGGAAACTCTATAAGAAAGATTTCCGCTTTGGCTAAAGACCACCAGACCTTAGAAAAGGTTATAGTTACTGGAATGAAGAATTTTGAATGGACAAAACAGCTAAAAGTCCCAGCTACAATAGCCACACTCCAGAATGGTAAAATAGATATTTGGATTGCTAACAGTTCCTCTCAGCCACAGATAATACCAGCTGGCATGTGTATAGCCGAAATGACGGATATTGAGGATGGATTGGTAAGTTCTTTGAACGAGAATGCTGACAAAATCGAAGTAAAACAGATGAAGCACCCTAGACAGTCGGTGAAAGAATTCAAATGCCTTGTAGACCCGGAACTGCGTGAGGCGCAACAGAAAGATCTTTTGAAGTTGCTTAACGACTTTACAGATGTTTTTGATTTTGAGAACAAAATAAGAGTCTCGAGTAAAGTAAAACACAAGATAAACACCGGCGATTGCCAACCTATTAAGCAAAAGCCATATAGAGTGTCTTTTGAAGAGAGAAGAATAATTCAAAAAGAGGTTGATCAAATGCTGAAGCTTGACATCATAGAGCATTCGGAGAGTCCGTGGTCATCCCCAGTTGTTCTGGTGAAAAAGAAAAATGGATCCTGGCGTTTCTGTGTGGATTACCGTCGCTTGAACAAAATTACCAAAAAGGATGTGTACCCTTTACCCCGGATTGACGATGCCTTGGATAACCTTTCGGGTGCAAGCTTGTTTTCTACAATAGACCTTAAGTCTGGATACTGGCAGATTGAAGTCGATGAAAGAGACAGAGAGAAGACGGCTTTTATTACTCCGGATGGATTATACCAATTTAAGGTTATGCCATTTGGGTTATGTAACGCCCCAGCCACGTTCGAAAGAATGATGGATAGTATCCTTAAAGGGATGAAGTGGAAGCACTGTCTATGTTATCTAGATGATGTCATTGTCTACGCTGCCTCTTTCGAAGAACATCTTTTGAGATTGAGGATGGTGCTTCAGTGCATACGAGATGCTGGTTTGACACTGAACCATAAAAAGTGTCGTTTTGTTCAAAGAAACCTTAAGATTCTTGGTCACTTAGTGGACAAAGATGGAATTCGTCCAGATACAGGGAAGGTCGAAGCAGTTCTAGAATTTCCAACCCCCAAACCGTTACGCAAGTTAGAAGCTTTTTAGGGATCTGCTCTTATTATCGCCGATTTGTCCATAATTTTGCCGACATCGCCAGGCCGTTGCACGAATTATTGAAGCAAGATGTTAAATTTGTATGGAAAGAAGAACATCAATCAGCATTCATCCGTTTAAAATCACTGCTGACGAGATATCCTGTGCTTGGCTTCTTTAAACCAGAAGCTAAAACCTTAATACATACTGACGCCAGTGGATATGGCATTGGTGCTATTCTCGTACAAATACAGAGTGGGTTTGAAAGGCCTATTGCTTATGCATCCCGATCACTTTCAACATCCGAGAAAAATTATTCGACTACAGAGAAGGAATGTTTAGCAGTTATTTGGGCGATAAGTAAATTCCGACCCTATATCTTTGGCCACCCATTTACAGTGGTAACAGATCACCACTCTTTATGCTGGTTGGCGAATCTAAAAGATCCATCTGGGCGATTAGCAAGGTGGGCTTTGCGTCTTCAAGAGTACGATGTGGAAATAGTTTTCAAGACCGGAAGAAAGCACCAGGATGCTGATTGCTTATCGAGGAGCCCACTGCTTAAAATTGAAGAAGAGCCCACTGAAGATATACCATTCCTTAATACCATTACCAATTTCGAAAGTGAGCAAAGTAAAGACCCTGATGTAGCAAATATTCGAGACGAAATGATTAGAAAGAGAGACTTCTCAAAGTTTAAAGAAATTAGTGGAATTTTATACAGAAAAAACTACGATCCTTTAGGAAAGCAGTGGTTATTGTTCATACCGAAACATCTTAGAGGGGACGTATTAAAAAGCCTTCACGATGCACCGACAGCGGGTCATTTAGGGTTTGCCAAAACGTACGACCGAATCAGACGGAAGTATTTCTGGCCTGGCCTATACCGCAGTGTCCGACGCTATATATATATATGTGTCTCATTGTCGAGAGTGTCAAAGGCGAAAATCTCAACCTCAGCGACCTCCAGGATTGCTTCATCCAATATTGCCAGGGGATATCCCGTTTGCTAAAATAGGGATAGATTTACTTGGAAGATTTCCTCTAACAAAGCAAGGGAATAGATGGATAATTGTCTGTACAGATTATCTCACTCGATTTACTATCACAAAGGCCCTACCAAGCGGTGAAGCTACGGAAATAGCCAAATTTCTGGTTGAAGACGTTATACTGAAACATGGATCACCAAGGGAAATCATCAGCGATAGAGGGCGATCATTTTTGTCGAATCTCGTTAAAGAAGTAAATAATTTATGCTTGACTCATCATTTGCTAACTACTGCATATCACCCTCAGACAAATGGCCTCACGGAAAGGTTCAATAAAACACTCGCTGACATGCTGGCCATGTATGTCGATGTTGACCAAAAGAATTGGGACAACATACTTCCATTTGTCACCTTTGCATATAACACCGCAAAGCAGGAGACGACAGGTTTCAGTCCATTTTTTCTTGTTCATGGACGTGATGTGGATACTCTACTAGATGCCATTTTGCCCTTTCTTCCCGATGAATCAGCGAATGATTACGTTCAAAACCTGATAATGAAGGCCGAAGAAGCTAGACAACTAGCAAAAATACATCTAACAAGAGCACAAGACAAAGACAAATGCCGTTATGATGAAAGACATCGGATAGTGAATTACAAAGAGGGAGACCTGGTTTGGATATTTACTCCAATCCGCAAAGTTGGATTATCTGAGAAATTGTTAAAGCGATACTTTGGACCCTATAGGGTGAGAAAAAGGTTATCCGAAGTGACTTATGAAGTGGAACCTTGTGATAGTATGCGCACCAAACGAAAATTAAGAGACGTGGTACATGTTCTGCGAATGAAACCTTATAAAGACCCTGACCTTCAGCTAGAAGATATTGAACAAGAAAAGTTACCAACGGAACCAGTCCGGACTGTTTTTGACAAAAGGAACCCTAAACAAGTTTACTTTGGACCTATTACAAGAAGCCGTTCGAAACAACTACAGCGGGTCGCTGTGTCTCCTAAGGAGGGAGAAATGTCACAAACTGATACGCTCTGAGTGGCCGAACGGTTAGAGCACTGCTCTACAATGCAAGTGGCTCGGGTTCGAGCCTCCCAGATATTTGTTTGTTAAATTCAATCATGACTTTCATTATTTATTATTATGGACATTTGCAAATTATGTAAATTGAATTTATGTTAATCTTTCCCCTGGTGGTTATTCTAGAACCCTCCACCAGGTTTATAAAAGTACTGCAGCTGGATAGGTCTTCAGTTGTGGTGCTGCCCGTGTAAAACACTACGACAAAATAAATTGTGTATTGGATAACATCGCCTTATTCCTTCTACGCGACAATATAATTAATTAAATTGTAAATCCCTCTAAGTTAACTTAAAAATTTCTGTAACGATTTTCTAGTGATTTATTAATAAACTAGTTAGATATTTTCGAGTTCGAAATGTATCTATTTTTAATCCAATAAAAATCCAATAAATCCAATAAAAATTAAATAAAATTTAGTCTCCATCATAAAAAACGTGCAAAAAAAGGCAAAATCTTTGTTTTTTCTTTGAAGACAATGTTTTTTCAATACAAAAAAAAAACATTGTTTACCTTCTTTAGTAACAGCAAGCTTTGTATTCCATTCAATGTAATTTATAACGCAGTCTTACGACGGATTAAGTAACTTATGAATAATGCAAGTGATCCTGAAAAAAATACACATATTTTTATATCTTTTGAGTAATAAGTACAAAACAAAGACGCTGCCAAATTCTCAAATTATATATAAAGTCTCTCATTTTTATTGTATATATATATGTATATAACGCTCGTGAAAGAAATCTTTGTTTTCCCTGAAGGACGTAATTTTTTTCATACCTTTAACAAAGAATTGTGAAGCCATTTTTTTAGGACAGCAATCACTTTATTTGAAAGAATAGACTTTAAGTTATAAATGTCTACAATTCACATTTATGAAGATATATTTTTAATGTTCGGATCTGACACTACAAGCCAGATATAATTCTTGAGAAATGAACAAAATTATGTATTGTAGATTTTATAATATACCATGAAAAATATAATAAAGCAACATAATGATTACAGAATGGTATTAAAATGTAATGATTATGAATAGTATACATATATATACACAAATATATTAAAATTGAAAAATGTATACATGTGGTATGTATAAATTTAGTATGTAATGTAGACCTCTACTATAAAGTTAATGATTAACTGGAGTTAATGATGTAAATGATGCGACTGAGTAAAATAATGAATAATAGTAAGTAAAATAGATGGAATAATTAATCTTTTTCCTAATAATAAAATAATTTTTTTGAGAATCAGTTCTTGTATTTACATTTAATTTTTTATAAGTTGTAAATGAATCGAAAAACTTAATTTTAAATTTAATTTAAATAATACACTCAGAATGGTCACTAATTTATATTCTTTTAATATTTCATGTAAATTGACCACGACAGAAATTATTACAAGTAAATAAATAAAATAATTTAAATCTTCTATTTTGTAATTGCTATTTTTTTACCATGCTGACAAATTTTTCCTTCATCTTTTCCATAACTTTATTACGAGATTTTCATTATCTTTTATAAGTCATGAAACGATAAAATTTGTATTGTAGCGTTAATTTTGCACTTTAAAATTATTTTTAAACATAATAAATCAGAGAATATGATCATTAATTCGAAATAAGGTATTCATAAACATTAAGATTTGAAATACTCCTAGTGTTTTTCATCTAGATACATTTAAGAACGTAGTTATTATTCATTTTATGATATGATCACCTACATTTGTAACTATTTGTTAAGAAAATTGAAAAACCATGTTAATACTATGGAAGGTAACTTATTGTAAATGTAATCTTGTTCCATACTAAAAGTAAACATGGATTAAAATACTTAAAACCAACGTTCGGTAAAATGTTTAATAATTTTATATTTATTGATTCATAAAATATCAAAAAAATAGAACATAATTTATCATACCAGCAAAATGAATTGTGTGTGGTTTAATTCTTTAATGTGTCCAAACGTTTAATGAAGTTATACATTCCTCTTACTTTTAAGTATTAAAATTTTTGTCAGCTATTTATACCTCATTGGTTGCTGAATTCAATAATATATCTTAAATTCAAGTATTTTTATAGAGGAAATGGAATGTAGCGTAAAAAGGGCATAAGAAAAGATTTTTTAAAAACTGAACCAATAAATTCATTTTTAACCTCAAATTAATATAATTTTGTTGTAAAGAATAATTTAACAAAATGTGCATTAAATAGTATTATGTTTTTTATTTGTCCTTTAACTTAAACAACTCAACTGTAATTGAATCAAATACCTCATCTTTAAAAAAAAATGTATGATGTTTTTTCTATGATAATTTTTTTAAAAAGATCATACTGTCTTTTCACTTAGAATCTGCAAATTTTAAATAAAACAAAGATAGTATACTTTATTTTCATGGATAAAACTCATCTAATTTCGTGTTATGTAAGAATACAAACAAGTCAAAAATCAATCTTTATTCAGAAGCATAACCTTTTGAATAAATGTTTATTGAATGATTTTTTAATGCTGAATGATGCATTCAAGAGATTTTATTTCATTTGTAAAATTAAAAGAATTTTAAGTGTCACACTAAACATAACACTAAAAGTAAAAACATGTAAAAATTTGCACTGTGATTTTTTTGTATTATAGTCAACACAATATGAGTCATATAAAAATCATAGCAATGTTTTTCAATGAAAAAAATTAAAGTTCATCAACCAGCAGTAATATTTATCATACTTATTTAACAAGTTATTTCGTAGTTTTTGATGTTTCCTCCAATATACAGGTATCAGAAGTTAAAGTATATTTCCTTTTTCGGGAAATCCATTTACAGTATGACAAAAAAATTATATGCATTCTAGTGAAAATGCATTTTAAACAAATCATCAGAGTTTTACAAATGACTGAAAGTTAAAAGGGGTAAAATTTAAAAAGCGAAACTGTAGTTTTTTCAGTTTTGTTGCCTAAACTTTATGAATTTGAATTACAACCCGATTCTTGCTACCATGATAATTAAGTAAATTAAAATATCAGAAGTTAGACAGAATTTCATGTTAATTTTATGTTAACATCACATATAAAGAAAACGTACATTTTAATAAAAATTATTTTAAAACACACTTTTAAGAACACTACTTATTTTATGTGTGCATTTTCTTGTCTTCATTATGAAATAGTTTATAATCTGATAACGGATGTAAACAATTTTTGTTTTATAATACTTAGAGTTGTTTTGCATTCTATTTTCTATGAGAATACTTTTTTCTTTTAACTTAGGATTATTGTTTCCTTGAATTTTTAAAGAAACATAGAGTTAATTTATACCTTTACCATGTCATCAATTGGTGAAATATCTATATTATTAGTTATAAAAGGATGTCTCTATAACTGTTATTTGTGATATAAAGCAATGAATGCTTACATATAAGTAACATATTCTTATTCATTAGTTTCTTCTTTTCATAGAATGTTATATAATTCAAATAATATTTATTTCAGCTTTTAATTAGTTGTATCTCATAGTTTAATTACAGGCGTTCCAAATGTGCACAAAGTTTTTGATACTTCTCCACATTTACAGAATCTATTTTTTTTCTTAGTTAATAAAGATTTTTTACAAGCATTTCCTGTTCGATATAGTACACATGTTTACCAAAAGTTTAAAATAAAATATGATAGAATTATTTAAAAATAAATATAGAGATAAATAAAATATATAATTTTTAAAAGGTTTTTTAGACGTATTTTCATGTTAATAATTTTTCTCCAAATCAATCAAAATATATCATAACATTCAATCATCATTTTTCCACCCCTGTTAAAAAAGAAATTTCAATTGAAGTGATTATTATGGAAATAAATAAAAGTAACATTATGCCAGGCTGTTAAAAATTTTGAATACTGAGTAATATAAATTTAGTTGAATAGTATCAAAATGCAGAGCAATACAGAAAAGTGATACATACATTTTTAAATACTATTTTAGCTTTGACTTTCTACACAAACATGAAAATCGAGAGGGTAGAATCAACTGTTGTTCCATACATCTTTCAAAATTTTTCCAAAAGTTTCCACATAATCTTTAGGTTCTGCTCCATTCTTCTTTAGTATTAGATACTTAACATAAGTTTGAATAAGTTTGGGTTTTATTTTTTGCGGCGTAATCTCTATTATTTTCGGAAGAAAATTCTTAACCATTTCTGCACTAGGCACTGCATTTTTAGGTTTTTGTACCAAGTTTGATACTACATTTCCGATCTGGGAAAAGGTTAAGTTTTTTGTTTCTAAATTCTGAATATCATCCAGTACACTGTAGAGATCCATACTTTGCACTAGTACCACAACATATAACTGTAGGCAAGTTAACAAAAAGTATTTGACGTTCATTTTGAGAATATTGAAAGGTATATTCAAATTCCCTTAATGTATTTCATTAAAATATTAAATAATCCAACCAGCTGTAGCTAAAAGATACTGCACAGAAATTGAAGTTAAAGATTCTTCGAATTAAACTAAAAGCTTTATAATATGGCTGTGATACGTTTCGCTAGGGGAAATCAGAATGTGGAATAATGGATCCTCATATTGTGTCATATTGCATTGGCACAATCAGTTCATTATTCAAAAGGTGTTTCGTAAAGCGATGTAATTGTTTTTATAAGAATATATTAAAACAGTCAGTAAATTCTTATTCCAAGAAAAGAATTATATTACACTTGAGTTTTTCTTTACAAAAGATATCTTTACAAAATAAAACAAAAATTCGTCTTTGTGCATCAAAATTTTCTGGCTTTCTTTTTCTTGAAAAATGATGCAGCAAGAGATTTGCCAAATTCTTCGGAACTTTTTGAGTATATAACTCTTAATTATGAAAAGTGTCCGATAATTTGATATATAAAATTTTAAAAAATTCAACTCTTGAAAAAATCTTTGCATTTATAAATAAATGGAACTAAAATAATTCATCAAAAAGCCTTAAGAATTTAGTTCATTGTGAGAAAAGATTGATATTTTTGTATGATGTCACAATTGCGTCATTAGTAATAATTCAGTAATCAAAATATAACGAAATCTGCGTTTAATTTTACCCAAAAATCATTGCATGAAATAAATAATTTCTCTATTTGAAATATAATAAGTTTCTAAATCCATATCATGTGATATGGTACAACGTTCTTATAATATGATGTCATCTATTTCACTGTTCTAAGAGCTATCCATAAATATTTCATCAATATAATATGATTCTTTTGACAAACTTATGTGCCATTTTAATCTAACTGAAACTGGTTAGATAAATTCAGGGCATTAAATTGTATTACTTTCTTGCTCCTCTCCCTCAATTTATTTCATACTAATTTGTTAAGTAAAAACTTTCGTTATTTTTTATTTTCCTCAATAGATTAAGTTAAGAAATAGCACACTTCTGATTTTTTTCATTAGACAAAAATTTATTTACAGTATTTTTCAAAGGAAATAGAGTATATTTCAATTTAAGATCAAGTATATATGAATTCTGTACTCAACTGAACATTGTTGATAAAATAAATAATATACGAATAAATTAATGAGATCTTTTTATTTTAGAACTGAAAAGTTATATTTTGAAAAAGTATGCAAAATTTTTTAAAATCTCAAGAAATTATTGACGTTTTTGAAAAAATATATATGTATTAAAATAATACATCTGAAAGTTGAATAAAATATTTGATGACCAGAAAATTGTAATGATTATTATGTTGATAGCAGAATTAGGATAATGATTAATATACTGATAGCAGAATTCTGGTACGTATTAATATATTAATAGAAGGATTGGTAATGATTAATATATTAATTGAAATGATTGTATTCTCGCATAGATAAGGTGTGCACTAAAAAGGGATAGTTTTAAATAAACAAAATTTCTTAACTATTTTTTTAGCTTTGTGCTTATAACAAGGTACATGTCTGAATTGCAATCTCGCACGTATCTAATTCTGAGATACGTGTCGAATTTAATACCCAATTATATTCAATATATAATGTTTCTTTTTCTTTTTCTCGAGACAATTTATTGTGATATGGACATCCACACCCACAACATTGTATTCAATAAGAAGCTATTCTATTTCCAGACAGTGAATATCTTGAATACGGAAGGTCGTTAGGACTTTATGGAAACGATTTGATAGTTAATTTTTATCAATAAATACCGTACTTTTTGTGGAGAGAAATTTGCTTCCATCTAATAGTCATGATTCTTGACAACACCTCTAGCTCAAAATTTTCATGAAAGCAAACTTTTTCTTAGTACTGCCATGCAAATTTTACTCCATTCCTCTTGAAAATTTTTCCAAAGTCCGTTCAATGCTCTTGGCTGCCGTTTTTAAAAGGCTCGTTTCGTTTCAATAAACAGAAATCACTAAAGTCCATTGCAGAAGCGTAGGGAGATTTTACAGGTATTTCATCAAATGTGGGATACACTTCATTTCTGTTTCTGATTCTTTCTTTGCTAAATAAGCGGCATTTCAGTTAGACGTGTGACTACAGGCTTTGTCCATATGAAGCTCAACTTTATCAATGTTTTTTCCATATAAAATTTCTTCAAAAATTGGTTCTAAAATATTCTGCTGATAGTAGAATGAATTAATTTTGGCTTTACTTCAGACACATTTTAAATTACCGTTGTTAGAAAATCCAGCAACTATCATGAATCCCTTTGGAAACTTCACTGTACAGTGACGAAGCCATTTTTTACAGTCATTCCCATCTATTTTTATCAATAGAAAATTGATCTTCTTTCACTACAGTCACTTAAATATACCCATACCTTATCCAGTGTTACCAAAATTTTCCATTTTTAAGCAACTAGGTATTTTCAAATAATTTTCTTTAATACTTTCAACAATATGTTTTAAAAAAGGAGATGAACTTTAGGTTTAAACATCTGTTCTAACTTTAAATCCTTATGAATACTCTTAATTACAGTTCCGGAAGATATTCATCTCATTTCTATGCAATGAATCATTGACTCAGCGGATTTTCTTTTAGGATATCAGAGACTTCACTTTCTTGATAGTTGCTTGCGTTTAAAGATCCTTAGGATGAAGTTTCGTGGTCATGTTTACATTTTTACTTTCTGCTAGATATACTTTTACCCTTTCAAATTTAATATATTATAAATACCTTTCATTGAAATGCAATAATCGCGATTTTTACACCACTTTTTATTTTGTTGATACGAATATTTCTTCTTGGAAAGCGTAATTACGTAACTTTCAAGCCATATATCATTTTTAACAGCCATTTTTAAAATAAATCTTTATTTTACATTCCAATCAAAAGAAAACCTTAGTAGATGATCATTCCCAAGTTTCATCTCAAAATGCAAACGAGAAAACGAATTACAAAATCATTCCCATAAAATCTGAACGACATTCTATATTTGTTAGTAGTATACGCAATGGACTCTTTGAGGGAACCATGGGACCAAAATCCTTAAAAGCTTTAATTACAAACAAAAGATCTAAATTTATCAAATTGTTTCTAAAATCATAGTTTATCTATAAAAATAAATGATTCAAAATCTGGTCCTTTCCCTTTACAAGCAGAAAACTTCCTGTACACAGGTAATATACACTTGTGAATTTGTAATACAGATGAAAATAAAGTTTATAATTGCAAATACTTACTTCTTTTATAAATACTTAAAATAAATAAAAATGTTTAAGAATCCTATTCTCTTTTTTTATTTCTGGAATGAAAAATAATACTGATTCATACCTGAACTTTTAATGTACAAAAATTATTTACCATTACAGTCACTTGTATGTATTTATGTAATTGTCATAAAGCTTTAAATCTTTGTCTTGGATTTTCAAATAATTTTTCTCATAATATTTTTCTGATAAACGAACAACTGAAATAATTACTTAATACTCATTTTTTTCGAAGAATTTTATTTTCAGAATATAATATCATACACTTGAGTCGAGATTATCTAGTATACCACAATAACCTTGAAAGGTGAATGCTTTTTATCATTAGATAATGTGAATTATTTTTTATTGATTTTCAGAATTACGTTAAGAAAACAAAGTTAGTTTGCTCAAGGAAAGTTGAAATAAATATAGAACGTTATTTTAAAATATCGTGAAGCAATAGTGGAACAAAAAAAAGTAAAAATACGTTAAGTTTCTTCTATAATACTTCGATACAAAATTAATACTTCTAGTTTATCATAATTTTTTAAATAATGGCATTTTAAACGTAAATTTTATTTTTTCCCCAGTAGTTACAGAATTTACCCGAAATCTGTGTTTTTTTTTTATTAAAATAAGATTGTTATCAAATTTTTTTCTATTTGTATAATCCATCGACATTTTAAATATATAAATACACTTACAAATTTTATATTTAATTTACGTGAAAACACAAACATTTCCAAATTACTATCATCTTGCGCCTTGAAGATATGTTACAGTTTTAGCAAGTCATTTTATAATAAAATGTCCAATCCGGTAAAAATTACTGAGATTTTCCTTTCGCTCATGGATTTATATCAGTAAATAAGATTACATGACTGCAAGAGCTCAGTACGCTTAAGATATTTAGAATTTTGTAAGTATTAAGGGGAAAGAGTGTTATTTATCCTAATTTCAAATGAAATTGCTTGAGTAGATTGATACACAGTATTATTAGTTCCGCATCCGGCACACTTCTTTTGATTACATTACTGAATCCTCTATTGATGTGCATTCTCAATGAGCTGAATTAAAAACATTTGGACATTTATACCTTAATTAGAATATTTATCAAAATAGAGGATATAAATTAAAAAATAAAAAAAATTGTAGTTTATATATTTTTGTATTTTTCCACACATTTTTTTTCTAAGACAAGTGTTTTATAGGATAGATAACAAAGTTTTGTTGGAAAACAGGAAATTTCTAGGAATTTTTATTTCAAGTATGGTGATGCTATTTCAAAAAACTTCAATTTGATGTTTATTTTTGAAAAACCTTTTTAAAGCAAAGAAGCATAAAATAATTTTAACAAATATTTTATCACGAATTAAATATAAGAAATAATCAATTAATTTTAATTATTACGGATCCACTGAAAAGTTTAGTAATTCTTGTAGGAACCATAGTCTCTATTTCTAGAAATGTTTTGCATAGAAACACATGTTATTAAATAAGTACCAAAATTGTTAATAAAGAGGAGTATTAAACAAAAACTTCGTGCATATTTTTTAAAAAAAGATAAACCCTAAGAAGTTTTTTTTTTAAAAAAAATTTAAGTAATATGTCTTCTTAAGATTTATAGACGAGTAGAAAAATAAAAACATTCTTATTTATATATACATCTGACTAATTGTATAACCTATTTTTGAGGAAAGAGGCTGTACTACCTTTATCAAAATAATTATATGCTCACTGTCTATCTGATTGCACTCCAACTTCAAAATCATTTCTGTAATTATTTACTATAGATTTCATAAATGATTAGTTACATAATTGTATTCTTGCCTTCATTTTTACAGTAATAGTTTCTTTTGATTCTGGCTATCTTTAGAATCTATTTTTACAAAAATAAATATGTTATAAATATCTATAATTTAATCATTCATAGAACATAATCATTTTTTCAAAGTACCTTAATATTATTTTCTTTTATATTACATAATTTTTTTTCTAAAACCAGAGAATACAGGCTATTACGTTAAAAGAAATATTTCTATGCGAAATTTCTTAAATATTACCGCAAGACAAATACATAAAATTATATGTTAACATATGAGCTCATGCAAGTATCCTGTGTATATTTTAGACCAATTTAGCTAGAAAATATTTTTATCATTAAAAGAGCTCACATCGTATGCAATACTTAAATAGTTTCAGATGTATTTAATTTTAATATTCTGATTCTTGCAATGTAGTTGTTAATCTCTTGTTCTCTATTTATTTTAGTTTAACTTTAAATAAGTTCCATAACTGTGTCTACAGTTTCTTATGATTTTGCGTTAAGGTACTCATATTCATAAAACTAATTTTTCTTTAAATTTAGTTAAATATACCATACATATTAAAATATGGTTTAGTATTTTATCCTTAGAAATAACTATTATTTTCATATTTAAATGATTAAATTTTTTTAATAAAATACTTAAAATCTAATATCAAACGTTATGTGAATGATTTATTATTATATAAGCCTAAATAAAAAAAAATACCATACACATCAAGTTTTATTTAAAATTTATCAGTTACATTAGTCTAAATTATTAGAGAAGAATCAAAGCTCAAAAAAATTAAAAACAAGATTTTACTCTTTCATTATTTAAATTTGAAATATATAAATAAATGAGAAAAGAAATTTCAATAATTTATAGCTGAAAAACGTGACAAATCTTACAGTCAATTCAGTGCTTCTTCAGTTATGCATGGCAAACACATTTTACCGAAGCAGTGGTTCCAGTACCATAATTAATTATGTACCTTTCAGTTGCTTCATCTTTTGCAGGAGTGCAGCGTATTCTTGTGGACTTGCATTACTCTGTTGCATGCTCATCATTTGCTGCATGAGCGGCTGCATCGCTTCTTGAGCCTTTGAGCTCATTTCGCCCATTGCTTGTTCGAACATTTGTTTCATCTGATCTCCAAATTCTGCTGCTGGATTTCCCTCAGAGGCTTGTTTTATCATTTCCTCTGCTTTTCCTATCATATCCATCATAGGATTGCCTCCACCAGCCAAGCCTCCCATGGCCTGTGCTGCAGAACTAGCGGCATTCTGGAAACCACCCACTGCCTTATTCATCATATCACCGAATGGATTTTGACTAAGTACCACAGCAATGGTACTAAAAACCACGCATAAGCAAATCAAAGCTTTCATTTTAGTAAAATTCAAGACAGAACTTTGTAGGAGAGTGAAATGCTAGAAAATAGCTTTCTGAAATTCATATTTGACACGTTAATTTAAAGGATCCATTGCGTGCCCTTCTTTCCATCATATTATGCCATCTATCAACTGGATCAATAAAATGTATAGGGATGTCAATTGCTTTCAAACAATGTTTGCCCCGCTTGTATTCAAATTCATTGTTGATAAATTTGGAATAATCGCACGTTAAATATAATAGACTTGCTTCTTCCTGTCACGAAAAGTTCAATTAACAGGAAATTTTGTTGATCCTGTCTTTAGGTAAAAGTAGCATTGTATTTCAAAACACAAAAACTATAATGTTATTACTTTTCGTCTTTTTTTCCCATTAAGCTCAAAATATATTGTTATCGATGCAAGTATTCTTTTCAACTTTGGAACTTTATTATTCATAATTGAATTGTACTTTTTGAGGCAGAGTAGGATATCTAAAGGCTATTTACAGTCTAAAAAATATAGACTGTTAGATAACTTATTTATTTTTTGAGCCATTTTCAATAAAAAATATTGCTAAATATTCAATATTACCTTTATGCTCGATTTGTATATTAAATTTAAAAACATATTCTTTTTTAAACTCTAAAATATTGCAATAGTTACTTTAAGAAATGTTACATTAATTGTGTTAGAATTCATTTTTTTTATCTAATGGGGCTTTGCATTGGTATTTTTTTTTACCTTTCCAGACCTGGTTCATTCCCCAGGAGCTGGTATCACTTTTTCGTGCGGCACCAATTGCCGCAAGTAATTTTGACGCCCAGTTTCTTCTCTAGATGGAGGCACCTGAGCTCTGACGACGCGAAATTAAACTTAGGAATTTAATTTTGCCGAGAGCACCCAAGCCAAACGGGCACTTTAAGGGATTTTTTACATGCCGCATAATCATACGATAGGGCCGCTGTCGATTTTCTTCATCATGAAAATCCACCGACATGGGCCGGGGTTGAACCCGCAACTTTGAGTGCAGAAGGCCAGTGACAAACCAACTTCGCCACCCAGTCGGCAATGTGTTAGAATTCTTGAGGTATAGACCAATTTCCTGTTGAATTTCGAATTGGGAATAGGAAGGATTTTGAAATTTTAATTTTATTTAGGAAAGAATATTGAAAAATGATAAGAATAATATATTGCTGTCTATTAAAATTTCAACAATATGTAGAAAGGATCATAAAAACTGAAAATTCCCTCTAAAGCAAGAGAATACTGTGATATGCAAATGGGAATAGGAAAGTTACACAAAAGTCCTTTCATTTAAAAATTGCATATGAATGTTGCTTTTTTTGGGGGAATATACAAGGCATATGAATGCCTCGTATAAGAATGAGAAACAGTTATCAGTACGTGTAGGAAGTCGAAAGTAGAATGATTTTGACCAATCGAGTGTGTGGTTTATAATTCCACGATATTGCTAATCTCAAGTTTGAATCCAACAATTGTCATGTGAATATGGTATAGATGGGCTTAGATGGATCACACCAAGCACCATGAAGAATCTCAACGGATTATCGTCAACGATGCCCGACAGGCATGTTGTTTGGTCGCCCTTATAGGATCATCTAACCACATCGCGGATCTTGTGTCAGGAAGTGGACTTGTTTGCAACACAAGTATCCACCTGGGTAGTTCGATGGTATTTAGAGCACAGTACGGACTTTTAGCATGACGAACATTATTACGGCTATCCTTGACACTGCAACTTGAAGATACATGGCAGCAATGATGCGTTCAACTACAAAAGTGGCACCACATCGTCCCGGTTCTATGAGAAGCATCATGATTGACTCATCCGTATCTAGTTGCATTGAGGAGAAGCATGTGGCTACTTGCATTCGATATCCTCATGTGTCTTCCACCTGATGTGATGGTATGGATAGCCATTGAGTATACGACGCGAACATCTTTTAGTCGCATCATCAGAAATCTGAGCAGCCAAGGATACATTTCTAAGATTTTGAAGTCGGTGCTGTGTCATACCTTTGGTTCTATGAGATGTCATCTTTCAACAAGATAATGAAAGACCACATGCTGCCTATCATGTCTTGACCTACCTTAACGCAGAGAATACTCAACTGTTTCCTTTTCAGCACGTTCTCCAGATCTCCCACTCGTTTAAAACATGTGATCATAGGTTGCTGAGAGACTGAGACGTCACCGCTCTCCAACTATTACGACTGATGAAGATTGACAGGGACTTTGAGAAGCATGGAATGGTTCGCCTCTATATGTTATCCCAGCTCAATTCGACTAGTTGTCTAATCGGATTAGAGCCCTTTTCGCTGCCAGAGAAGACAACTTTGTGCATTTATTTCATATCCCGTATACCCCAAATTACTCCCAAATTTAATAACGTTTTCTTCCGACTATACAGCACACGTACAATAAGTAACGTTTTGTTACTTACCTTTTTTCCCCGGTGTTCCAATTTTAATGGAACCCCGGTGCGCTTTTTTTTAAAAAAAATTCAAAGCATAAATTTACAGTTTAATAAGCTTAGACTATTTTATCAATAATTCTATGAAGTTTCATTCTAGAAATTCGAGGAGATCACTTAAAATAAGATGTTTATCTTTAAAGTTTCCATTATGGTGTAATTTTATTCCTCAGAAGTTCTTAATTTTTTTTTCTATTTAAGACATTAGAAATGCTAATGAAATCAATGATTTACTTAAGTGTGATGTGGCTATTTTAATTCCATCAATCTAATCCACAAATCCACAGATGAGTTATCTAACTAATCTGAAGCACTCATGTAGCATCACTAGGAGAAGAGATAGACTGTGAGTAGAAAATGAAACATGAAGCTAGACTGTATTATTTTACTTTTTGGGGGCCACCAATCTTTGATGTCGTATCCTAATATGATGAAAAAAAGATCCGCAAGTTTTTTGCCTCTTAAGCTAACTTTAATGCTAAATTGTAAATACTTTGATCCGATGTCCCCTCCCCCCCCTTTTTTGTACTATTAAATGCTTTTAAAATGCCTGTTGTTGGTAAAATAATAACTTACTTTGCCGTTTATTAACTTGCGTTAGCTTTTTCACGTACACAGGGTAGAGTTTAAGTAAATCTTGTGAATAGTCATAGCCGAAATGGATAGCTGTTGATTTATTACATTTTAATTGCAGTTGTTAATGAGGCAATGTTACTTAACCAATCAGTAATTATAATGATAACAAGACAAAAAGGAAACAGGAGAATAAAAAGTTTTCCATAATTCAAGGTATTACATTTGGTGCACTAGAAAAAGAACAGGGTGATTAAAATTAAAGTTTGTGACGGATCTATACGCTATCTTAGTACTAATCCTCTTGAGGAAACTTTGGGGCCAGCATTCGTGTTAATTCCCAGCCTCTCAAGAAGAAACCTTGATATTTAAATTAGCTTGACTATATAAAGTCTAGGTTTTGTAGATGTAAGATAGAAGGAGCAGAAGAGCTGTTGCGGTGATTCGTAAGTGAGAATATTTCATTGAGTATTTCATTATCACAATTCAAGTTAAGGAAGGAGTTGCTAAGATAATAAATTATTGGATTAAGAATCTAAGATACATTGGATCAGATTTAGTTAATCAGATCACTTGCGCTTGTTCACTTAGACGCGTTTACTTAGAGTTGCTCCCTTAGACGCGTTTACTTAGAGTTGTTCACTTAGACGTGTTTACTTAGAGCAGGCATGTCAAACTCATTTGATATCACGAGCCACATGAACTATTTTATATTAAGTAGAGGGCCGCGTGTTTTTTCAATGTTTAAAAAATTAATTAAACAAGATTTTTAGAATTATTATATTTTTATTTATAAAAAAATCTCAATGTATATATTACATATTATACATACATAATCATTTAATATTTCCTTTTATTTTTAAAATATACATGTTTTATATTGTTTTATTAAAAAAACAAAAATAAAAGTTGTAATATATGAAATACAATTTAATATTTATTTTATAAGATATTTAACATCGTTTGTTTTCTCTCAACTCAAGTCGTCAAAACTTGGTTGAACCTATTGAGCTGATGTAATTTTTAAGAAATGATAAATGTTTATCATTTAATCTTGACCTTTCAGAATTTTTGTTATTTTTGTTTAAAGAAAAAAGTTTCTAGCATAAATAAATGCTTCCCAAAATAGCCATTCATTATACGCGTAACAAATGATAAAATTTTAAGAAACCGATCTGCAGATGAATATGCATTCAAATCTAGAATTTCAACTTACAAACATTTTTACTTCAGCAAAGAATCACAAAATATTTCAATTAATTCTATTTGTTAGTTTTCATTAAGAATTTCAATATCGATAGATAGATGTGAAGTTAAAAATTAAATTGTAATTCAAAACTTTTAAAATTTAGAAAATGTCGATCGTCGAATTCCATCTTTAACAATTTAATTTGGTGAGAATATTCTGTAAATTTTGATTTAAGTTATTTAATCAATAAATTTTGAAAGCTTTCAAAGAGAGAAGTTTTCTCTTTATGTTTGTTATAATTTTTGTTTGAAAGCGTTAATATCAAATAGCATTGTAACAAAAAGATTTTTGCCTTGAAACTTAAGTTGACTTGTTAGATCAACTGAAGAAGCCAAGAATTTTCTCATTTGATACTTAATCTTTTAATTCAGAATCTTTTTCTTTTTCCATTTTTTCTCATCTTTTAATTCGGCATCTTTTTCTTCTTTTATCCTTTCTCATCTTTTAATTCAGCACATTCATAATTTGTTTCTTTGTTTCCAAGAAAATAATGATTTCATCCAGAAAATTAAAAAATTGTTTTAACACTTTATAGCTCGAAATCCATTGAACTTTCGAATGATATGGTTGACCGATAAATTCATATTCTTATCTTCCAGAAATGAAGCAAATAGACGATGCTAAAGTCTACATGCTGAATATAGTTAAAATTTTATTAACTACTTTAAAACATGTCTAAAATATCCAAGGTCATACCGAAGAACAGTACTTGCTATGAAATAATACAATGAAATATTTTTAAATTACCATGCTGTTTGCTTGTTTCTTTTAATCTCTCTGCTCCTTTAGTAATACCGGTAGGTGCGCTGTCAGTTGCAAGACAAACCAACTTTTTTTTCCAGGGAACACTTTGTCTCAAAACTTCTTTAAATGCATAATGCATGACTCGACTACAGTTCTCGACTATAATTCTCGACTATTCCATCACCTCTAATAGTTACAGAATTTCGACTTAAACTTACACTTGAAATTTTTTTTGAATTTGTGCTGGACATAATACCATTTTTTTGAGAATCTAAGCCGCCATTGATTCTAAGCTGCACCCCAAGTTCTCAACAAATTTTTGTGAAAAATGAAAAATAGTGTAAGAGGGTTTATTGTTATCAAATTTTACGAAATTAAATTAAATTTAAAATAAGAACAAATGAGAAAGGAATAATTATTTATTTTATCAGCATTATAAACTTTTAATTACATGCATGCCCCCGTAATTGCTCTAAATTCCCTATCCAACAAATTTATTTCCTTCGATTCTAAGCCGTGCCCGATTTTCAGCAACATTAACATTGGGGAAAAAGTGCGGCTATGATTCGAGTAAATATGGAAATTCCTCCGCTTTAAGTAAGCATTCATTAATGAATTCTTCTTTAGTAAGTGGTTTCTACTGTACTTACGATTAAAAAAGTAATAATATATAATTGGTTTTTTGCAGTTGTATTGTCTTCAACAAATTTGGTGGCTGCGGTAGCTTAGCAGTCACACAAGGTAACGAACTTGAGTCATATGAGTTTGAGCCTTGTATCAATGAAGCTGATGCACATTAAATATAACAAGGTTAATTGGTGTGGTGTGAAAGTTAGGAGAGGTGGTGCCAGCCCATGTGCCAACCTCGTCACTTAACCATGGTCTGTTGCGAAACACCCTCGAGTAGCTGAACATTGCGAAGTTAATATTCCCTCTCACTTCCTCTCTCAACAAATATAGTGAATACATTTTTTCCCCCTTTTTGAGAGTTGAGTTCAATTCCAACAACTCGTCTTCACAAAGTTTCGCAACATATTTGTGACAGTTTGTTTTAGATTTGTGTCATACTGACTTTTAAAATTATATTCCTTAGCAACTGAATTACAGTTTTTACATGTCAGGCACAATATTTTATTCTTGCTTTGGGCATAAAAATATTGCAGTTCCCATTTTTCTTGAAAATTACGATGTTCATCGTCAGTTCACATTTTCTTACTCTGTTCTTGAAGTTTGATTATGTTTTTATTAAATAACTTTTTAGTTTAATATGAATGAAAACCAAAATCCACTTTCATTCACAAACTATTGAGTAAGCCCTACATTTTGTCTTGGCAATCTTAGGGTTTTTAAGCTTTAAAAAAATAATACTTCAACTGCTTTTGACGTCACGCTATTCGTCTCTCGCTGATTGGACTCTTCAGAGAGAAATAAAAGTTGCACACACGATGAATCGTAATGCGATCTCTATAACAAATTATTTTCATAAATCTTTTAGAATTTAATAAAAATATTATTTATTATAATAAAATTAAATGAGAAAACATTTAATAAAATATTAAAAATAATTTGCATTTAAAGGGTATTTCTATAATTAAATAGGATTTTTTTAAAAACAAAAATAGATAACAGGTTAATTTTTTTGTAAATTTTTAAAAGTTTAACGGAGATATGAATTTCAAAATAAAAAAACCGTTAAAAACTCTGATTTTGTAAAATGTAATTATTTTGTAAAATGTCTTCGCGGGCCGCAACCTATGCACTGGCGGGCCGCGTGTTTGACATGCCTGACTTGGTGTTCACTTAGAATAGAGATTGCTCTCTTTATATATCACTCCTAGGGTCTCGTTTTGTAGTTTCACTTGTGATTGATTAAGTGTGTTTGAATAGTAATAAGATAATAGTTATTATGGAAATTTCTGGTGATGCTTTGTTCCCCCCCCCCCTTTAGGTTGGCAAGACGGTGAAGTCAAATAGGCCGCACTCACAAGTTATGATTTCAAAACACTCAAAATTTAAAACTACCGATTGGAATTACGTGGTATTTTACAAGAACTATCATGAGACAATAGAATTTTGTTTGGCAAAGGCAAAAAATTAGTTCCAAAAGGTGCCGATGGGTAGCGCTGTCATAGTTGAGGCATGCAAATTATCAAGAAGTGACATGCGCACCGCAGTCACAGCTGAGATAAAAATGCAGAGCAATAGTGGCTTCATCATGACTCTGACAAAGAAAGATTATTTTGCTTGTGATGCTTTTCTATCAGAACGGTGATTGGTAATTAAAATAGCTATCAGAAAGTTTTGTGCATTAAAAAACATAAAAGTCTGGCTAAATGACCTCAATGTGGCCTGCAAAAAATGTTGAAAAATTTGAACTGACCTGTTCATTTGACACAAAACGAAGTAGAGGAGGAAATTTAATTGGGGCAGTGACAGTGGAAGATGTGATCACAGCTTTAAAAGAATAGACGAACAGTGATGGAGGACTCAGCAGGGCGTTTTGAATTTGAGGATACCTGATGAAAGTTGCTTACAACGAGTGGATTGCGAATCTGGCCAACTGGAAGGCAAGCATCACGCACCGCTTTCGATGCAGGGAGCACCAACCTTTGTGCACCAGAATGTGTGGTTCATGCATGATGGTGCACCAATAAATTTTTCGATTGCGGTGGGTAACCATCTCCATGTTACATATCCCGGAAGGTGGATTGGAAGCGGAAGATTTGTGGCTTGGCCTCCAAGCTCCCCGGACCTCAATTCCTTGGATTTCTTCTTTTGTTGCCACCTGAAATCGCTTTTGTTGGAGACATCGGTGGCAGGATCTCACGGTGCGGATCATCGCCGCCTCAGCTGACATTGCCAGTTCACAGGATTAATCTGAACGCGTCCGACAATCCTTCGTCCGGTGATGTCGGCTGTGCTATGACTTACACGGTCGCAACTTCGAACCATTCCTGTGACAATCACTAGTCAGGGTATTTCTGACGTCGAGCTGAAATGTATTGTTCATATTGTAGACATGCTTTGCGTCTAATCATTACATTTTTTACCAATCCATTTCTTTCCCTCTACCCTCTTATCTATTCTTGTGTTGAGATTCCGCGTTTGTTTTATCTTATATTTATTTTGGTCAGGATGTTTTCACTCAAATCATTCACTTCCACAACTTTCTTTACAAATACATAGAGGACTTTTTCATACACTTTACGTTAATTAAAATACTCAGGAATATAATAACTCACAGGAAACTCGCGCAGGCCATATGACTTCGTTTCATTTGTCTCTCTTTATTGAGTGTCGGTATAAAACAACACCACTCTTACATTCCCGCGCTTTCAAAGTGCCCTCTACTGTTGGGCTCTAACACCTGTTATTGGCTCTTTTCATTTCACTCTACGTCTCACCCTTTATAACGGTTTTTGCGAATTACTTCGACTAAACGGGGTTTGTGACTTCATGTTCTATTGCAATTTGTTGTCTTCATGCTGCCTACAATCACCCCTCTGAATTTGTCGATCGAATTCGGCAACGAAAAATGACGGAAAATAGTTCAATAAGCATACATTTACTTCGTGTCTAAGTAATCAACTAAAGTATGTTTTAACATGGTATATACTACACAAATCCAAAACCTGATTATAATGATTTGTTTTAATGCATAATTGCTTTAACATTTCATATTTTTTTAACAATAAAGAAAAGAATTAAAATTTTTTAAGAAATAATATTTTTTAAGCATTAAAGTTATAATGAGCACTCTCTCTCTTATAATAAGTATTTGGTATTTATTTCAATGAATTTTATCAAATTAAAAAAATTAAAATAAATCTTTAATGGTTATGATGAAATAAGTTTTAATAAAATAAAATGAAATTCGGAGCAGAATTTAATTTTAATAAGAAAACAATTTCTTGGAATAATAATATTTCGTTCATTGTCAAAAAGTAATAATTTTTAATGGAATTGATTTGTTTGACATTAGCAGTTAATTCTTAATATTTTATTTTTTATATCACTCATTACATTATTTAATTCACAACTTTGCATACCATATTTTACCCGAACCTCATAAAATTTTTAAACAAAATTTCTTGATAGATACGTGCCATTAATTCCTTTAAAAAGATTTAAAAAAAGGAACCATTTTCACGAAAGCATAATTCATAAAAAAGAGCAAAATCACATGATTTCGTTTCTATTCAAATGTAAAGTAATACATACATGAAATGACTTCACTGAAAGGTCGATTCACTTTTTTACGGTGTATTAATTTGCAAGGAAAGTGTTCACTCGGGCGAGAAACATGACGTACAAATTTCAAATGCAATAACTTCTAGGAAAGAATGAAATTTGTATTTGCCTTTCACGGAACATTTACATAAATGTATTGAATATAATAAAGCTGCGGAAACTGCGTCGGGCTTTACAATATGCATATATACATAAAGTAACACATCACGCACATTAGTGTATTCAAAGAGAAGAATTATGATTCTTCCAAAGTAATCTGGTGTTTTAAATGAAAGAGAACTCTCAACACTCTTCTGCACAAAGCAGTATTGTTAAGGTTAAAGCTACATTAGACGTCATTGTAAACAGGTGCATGTATTGGGTAACGATATTTTTCCAGTCTGTGTTGTTATTACAAAAGAAATATATTAATATACATAATCCAGTATTGCAATTCATAGAAATAATTTTCCTGAGCAATAATAGAATATTATAGGCTTCTATTTTTATTTTTCTTAAAGCATCCGACTACTCTAAAATTGTGAATTTTGCCAAATATTGACAATTTTCTTATGATTTTATTTTTTAGGCAATCTTATTAACTTTATAAAGATACCAAATTTATTATTTTCCGTTCACTAGAACAAAAACTACTAGTGCTTTAGTAAAAGCAGACGCCATTACTTTAAGCAAGATGTCATACTTTAAAACGCGTTTTACTCGCAAAATGTTTTTTAATGCTCAAATGGGGCCATTGATTGCTCAAAAAGTTTTGAAAATAAGCAACTGAAATTTTTTTTGTGTATGTTCTGTATAATAGTTCAAGTGTTGCAACCTTCAGATTTGTCAATCACTATTTTATTACAAAATTTACAGTCCCTTATGGGAATATAATCACTGTTTTTTAAGCAATTTCATATAATAACTAAGATAAAGTGCTCTAGTTTTTTGTAAAAATTAAAATATCCTGAAGGTCATTTCAAAAATGAATAAGATAGCGACACATCAGAATTGAAAAATTAAAAATTTGTTCATAAACTTTTGGTACAGAATGGGCCTCATTTATGTTATTTTTTGTAAATTTTTACCAATTTTTTCCCAATTTAGCAATAACAATTTCTTTTTCTCTTCTTAATTTACCATATTTTCCTTAAAATGTACTGAACAAATCTAAAAACCACAAAAAAAAAAATCCCCATATCTCTATTTTCTTTTTCAAAAAAAGTTGTCGAAAGTAGTCGGATACCTTAAGCAATTAAAAGTGCCTGACCTTTAAAATCTTTGGCTCTTATTTTAAATCTTATTTACTATCTATGAATGACTGTCTCGAAGTTTTAAATACTTTTGTATGAAAATCCTAAATGCAAAAGATAACTTAAGCAAACTATAACACTATCACTTATTATAAATTATGCAATTAAGATCTATACTTTTACATAATGCATTGTGTGTCAGAATAGAAGACATTTCAAGATCGATCATACTCGGTTGTTGCAAGCGAAATGTTGGATGTTCTATATATGTGAACGTTTGTCTCTCTGTTTTCTTTATGCTTTTGTTTTTGGCACAACATCATTTATAATCATACTGTTACATCGTTATAAATACATTGCTAGAGTTACATTACAACAACGATTTTCTCAAAAATGTTTCATTTTGCTATTTGTTTTGAAATTCGTGAGGATAAGTGAATTCAACCTTATACAAGTAATTATTTTATACGAGAATAAACTTGGTAATATTACTACAAAAGCTCCAGGCAATATAAACCAGGCACTGGGGAGAATACCGTTCAACGATCAAAAAGTGTAGTGTTAGTTTGAAAAAATATCGGTTTGGTGATTTTCCCTACAAAAAATGAACCGACTGGAAGACTTAAAACATCTGTCAAAAATGATGCTCTGAAAGCATTGGCAGAGACGAATCCAACTGTGTTTATTAAGCTGCCAGTACATTGATGAAATTCATTAAAAAATTTACAATTATACTCCCATCGCTTGTTAATCGGCAAGACTCAATACTTCTCCACGATAACGCTCTCTTGCTTAAGTTGAACAAAAAAATTGCAAGATTAAATGAATTAAAATCTGAAATTTTGCAGCACCCAGATTATTTACCGGATCTTCCACCAAATGTCTTTCATTCTCTTAAGCATTTAGAAAAGTTTTTATGAGCTAAACAGTAAGAAAATGAAAACAGTCTGAAAAATTCCATATAAGAGTAAATTGATTTTAAAATTCCGAATTTCTTTAAGACAGGCATCTATGCATTAGAATCTCACCGGAAATCTCTCATCTTGCTATCTGTAAAATTAAAATGCTAAGGTAAAGCGAGATCATTAGATTTCAACAAAACAAATGTATTATATTCAATGCATTTGCGTTAAGGTTTAAAAAATAACGCAAAGAAAGTGAAACATTATCCATTAATATTGTTGGAGAAACTTCCGAAGTATAATTTTAAGAAATGACCTAGAGAGCCACAGAAGAACACCATAGAAACAAAATAATTTCATATTTGCTCGAAAAAAAATATCTGTAAAACTTCCTAGAACATCTTAACTACAATTTAATTTGAATTCTTCCTTCATTCTTGAAAATATATCATCTGCCGAATTCTATGCGTACTTATATCATACAATTTTTAATTGCATGTATTATATCTATTTTTTGTTGATAATATTAGTTACAAATTCATTTTTTCTGTTTCGCGTGAGAAGAACTGAGCGAATTTCTTTTAGTTTGCTTACAGTAGTAGTTTTCAAAGATCAATGTCTACTGCTTTTGATAATCTAACCTCTCTCAAGTTTAAAAAAATTCAAATTTCAAAAGGGTTTAAAGATTAGTATTGCAAAATATTTTTACATGAAAGAAAAAATTATGAAAATGTCACTCTTTGGAACACTCGGTATATTCAATCAGCTCACTTTTTACACTGACAAAGAAATTTTTTCCGATCATTCTGCAAGGACTATCTTGTACAGTCATTTTTTTTACAAATTTTAAAATCACACATTTCCTTACTAGTCATAGTAATTCTAAAGTGCACCTCAAAAGATTTAACATGTCCTTCCAAATTGGGGAATGTAGGTGGTGGACAAAGTGTTTAACATATTATCCTATTTTGTTCAAATTTAAGGAAAGTGCCTGAAGATTCTTAAAATCTACGAGAGAGAGAAATAGCCTCCTAATTTTTTTCAACTTGTTTCCAGTAAAGTTACATTCGCACCCCTTCGTTACTTCATTGATTTCATTTTGTTATTTTTTCATTGTTCTGTTCTTGATTACGTTGTTATGCTTATGTTTCTTCCCTCTGTCTTGTTTTTGTTACTTAATTGTTAAATTTTGTGATGTATTAGTCTGACTTTGTAACTTAATTGTTTAATTTTGTAATTTTATTTGGTTAACGTAATTTTTTTTTTGTTATTTATCCTGCATTTCATGTCTTTCTTATTTTGTTTGTTTTATTTATTTCTATAACCCCCGTTTGTGATACTTGGGGTACACAGAAATTATTTATTTTCAACAAAGGTAATTTTGAAATTTTACAGTATATAGACATAGAAATTCAACTAGGAAAGTTCAAGTAGCGAAATATCATTAACATTGTAAATTGGATTTCAAAATGATAATGAAAAGAAACAGTTTTCGCTTAGGCGTAAAAGTATTTTACGATAAAAATAAATCTTTAATAGAGATAAATGAAATCAAATAACTTAAGCAAATTAAGCTATGTTGTCTCTAAAACTTTATTACTTTCTAAGGTTGCGAAATTTCATTAAATGCATGTGTACATGTACATTCAAAACATTTTATAAAGTTTTAACTTTGTTTACTTTAAGGTTATGCAATTTTGTTTGATGTTTACTTGAAAACAAGCTTCTCCAAATTTTAATTTTTTTCCTCCTTTCAAAATTCCCAGTTTTTCCTTTTTACACACAAAAAGGAAATTTATAGAGATGTTTAAAAATTGTAGTATATATTTGAGATGTATAGATAGATGTGTATGAATAGTATGGATGTACAGATGTATGATATGAACCTGTGTAATTTTTAACATATTTATTGAATGTGGTATCTACAAAACAGAAGGACATCTATTCTTCAACATAGTTTGACAAAAAATAGAGTCGACTCAATCATCACTTCTTGAAATAACCACAAAAAAGCAATTTTTTTGTCATTTGAAAAATATATTTATTTTATAAAGGAATTAGAATCATATTTGCTACAACTGGTATACTTATAGAAAAAAATATTATTCACAACTTCCAATATTCTAGAACATATTCATATTTTTATGAGAGTATGTTTTAATAACTTCTTCACAGAAAAACCTGAGTGGAAGATATTTGAAATAATTTCGAATGAAATTCTGTTTTCTTACAAATAATAGAAATAGATTTATTGATCCTTCACATTAAATGCTTGTTTTAAAACTAAAATAGCTTTCAGAAATATCATTAAAATATAACAGCTTGTGACACATTTAAATGTTTTTAGTTTAACTTATTCTAACACAATTTAAATCCTTTTGGTTAAGAAAAAAGTGATATTTTTAAGAGAAGTAAAGAACTTCTTTGCTTAGTTTAAATAGTCATAAACTAATCCAAAGTAGCAGAGAAATATATTTGTTTCTACTTATATTAGATCGTTATAACTTCATTTCGTGAGATTAAAAAAATTCAAAATAGCTAACATCTTGTTCTTTTGTAAGAAGTTATTTTTTTTAAAAAAAATGTTTATTTTATTTCATGTTATTTTGAGCAAATATTTATACTTAATTCTGTTCATAATGATTCATCAAAAACAAATGATTTTTAAACTGTACTTATACCTTAAAATTACTGAAGCGCAACATTTTTAAGTCCCACACTCAATGAAAAGAAATGAATCATGCTCTTTCAAAATCAAGTTTACTCACTGTCAGTTGTGAAATTTTACTTTAAAACACTTGAGATATTACAAGAGATGTAATTTTCTTTTTCATGTGAATCAGACCTTGATTTATTTTTAAGCTTGATTAGATTCTACAAGGGAATCATTATTCTAGAATAAAGATTATTATTCCCATGAAAAACAACAGATCCTAATGTCGGACGATTTTTAGTTTCATAATTTTACAAAAGTTATTTCTCCGAATGTAATCACAAAAGCCCTATGCTGTGAATAAATGTCAAAAATCACAAGCCACAAAATAAAAACTTTTTTTAATGTCTAATGGAGCTGTGGATTGATATTTACCATTGCAGACCAGTACACTCCCCGGGAATTGATAACACTTTTAAGTGCGGCACCATATAGGTAGGATCTCAATCACTACAATGTAATTTTGGCACCCAGTTTCCTCCTCAGGGAAAGGCACCTGAGCTCTGACGATGCAAAAGTGCACCAGGAATTTAATTTTCCCTAGAGAACCCAAGCGAAACAGGTACTCTTGGGATTTTTAACATGCCACATAATCATACGACATGGACGCTGTCGATTTCCTAGATCATGAAAATGGGCTGGGGTCGAACCCTCAACCTTAAGCATTTAAATTATTGAAACTAAAGTCGCAAATAAGGTTCAGAATTATATATAATATCTGATACACACTACTAAAAAATCCTTTATTTGATTTATAAAAACCAAAATAATGCTAAACTGACAAAATCAATCTAAATATTTGTGCGACGGAACTTTTATTAAAAATATTCAGAATATGTTTGAGTGATAAACAGAACTCTATTTTAAAAAAAATCGTTATTACTATCTATAAATTTGAAATATAATAGCATTTTTTAAAATATCGATGAAGAAACATTGAACAATATGAAACTTATGAAGCACACACACATTAAGCTCAGAAAATATCATACAGAGAAAAATGTTTTAGAATTTTTGTTTACTAACATTTAATGTACGCTTAGGAAATGTTAATCTTAGACGGTATTAATTACAATGACTTCATTTACCTTATAACATTTCCTTACATATGTTTTTTATGTTATTTTCACTCTATTTTGTTTATCAATGAAAAAAATAATATTATTTGATTTATTTAATTTTTCTTTTTATTCAGAACCAAAATAATTTGAAAAAACGTCCTAACTTTATTTTCTGATAACGTCACGATATTTGTATTATAGTAGGAAAAGGTAATTTTTATCATATACCATATTGCAATAAATCATGCAAAAACATTCATTGTATTAACATAGTTTGACACAAGCATAAAAAAATCGAATAATTCAAACAAAAATATGTATGCACTGCAAGTATCAAGAGGTATTACACTGAAATGAGATTTTGCGTTCATAAACATATTCTAAGTATATCAAATATGGTCATTTAATAATGATCATATTTAATAATAAGAGAGGAAATTTGGAATGGATAAATAAGGTTTGGAAAAGAATATGTATTATGAGAGTACGTTGATTACTTATATCCAAACTTGAAAAAGAGTTTATCGATTATTCTTTCGAAATTTCTTGAACGTAACATAAAAAAATATTTTTATTCTTTACCGATATGTATAACCCTTTACCTGTAGTCAAGGGGAAAACAGTACATTAATAATGTATAAGCATTTCGCAAGGTTGTCAACGATGAAACGTTGTTAGCGAGAAAAAAATTGAAAACACGATTCATAGAATCTTGCCGATTTAGGAACCAGTTTTCACGTATGTTATTCCGACATGTTTTGAGAATGTGTTCATTTATAATAACTGTGTCATCGTCTTTTTTTTTACTGCATGTAATACATTTCACTTACTTGGCTTTTTATCGGAGCATGACTTGCAACTTACTATAATACTTAAGATTTGTTAATACACTCCCTTTTATCCTTTTTTATGACTTATAGAGAAATCACTAGAAGGAGAAAACATGACACAAAATAAAAAAAGTTTAAAAAATTGAAATGAGATGAAAACATGAATTTTAAAACTGAAGTTAAAGAAAATTATTTCGTGCGCGTAAATACAAAGATGATAAGTATTTATTTCATATTAGCTTTATTCTATTTAAAAAATACCCACAGATTATTTTTGAAATAGCAAAATGACTAAATCCGTTATTTAAATCTCAAATATATTATCATAACCTCATATATTTGATTCAGGTATTTAAATTTAGATATTAAATTCAGTATCCTTAATATATTAAGAGTATAAGAGCTAAACAACTGGAATACAACAATTAAAACAGACATCCAGGGATTATTTTCTAGTGTTATGCATGAATTATATATTTTTATTATAAAAGCTATGAGATTAACTTTAAATTTCCCAGTGTATGACAAAATTATTTTGCAATAAAAATACAACAAAATTGTTTTTTAAAATTTCATTTATTGAATACCTTGTTACATGAAAAGTTAATATTGGCCTTTAGAAGGGTCTTTTTTCTCCAGATTCACAAAAATATGGTTTCGTTGATTAGCAAATCTAAAAAAATAAATATATAAATTATGGCAAAACAGAAAAGAAAAAAATACGAATGTTTTTCAGAGATCAATGGACATTAGCTAATTTATATACTATTTTGATTCTCCAATATTCCAGTTTTACATTTCGGTAAAAATAATGAACAACAATCAATAAGATTTTGTACTTAGATTCTAATTCTCTTACTACTCTAGAATTGATTAAAATTATAATAGAAAAATGTTGACTAAAAGAGTTCTAGTAAAATATACATGTATCATATGTTAAATTAATAATATTTCGAGTATAATATTAAAGCAAGAAAATATTATAGAAGAGTTCATTTTAACAATATTCTTCAAATGTGATTTGGAATCTTATAGCTTAAAAATAATCCACACACGCGCACGCAAACACACGGCACACACACATGCACACACATATATGTATATACACTTAAAGATAGATGAATGAAAAAAAAGGATTTTAGGAATAAAAATAAGCATATTCATAAAAATATAATTAATAAAAACAGAAGAAGTACAAAGTCTATAATAACAATATTAATCGACCCGTATTCTTTTATATATAAACGCGAATATAACAATAAAATATTCCTTAAAGTTTTAAATTTATAAAAATTAAATAAAATTTTACATAATTATTAATAATAAAAAATCATATTAATGCATGCAAAAATAACTACGTTAAATATTTTTACAAATTTTAATAGAAAATCGCAAATTTACCTTTTTAAGCTCTTCGAAAACACATTGAACGGCTCGTGCAGCCTAAAAAGGAAACAAATATTTTTAAAATAAATATATACAATAAAGGCTATTAAAATTATAAATATTGGTGAGAGTTTAAAAAAATATTTACCGTTGATATAAACCTTTTATACAATCAAGAAAATCTAATTAAAGCTGAGAAAAACTACTGTAGCTTTCGCTGACATAAAAAATTCAAATTAACTTTAAAAAACTGGAGCTATTTTTAATGCATTTTGATCAAGTGTTTTTTTTAATGTATTTTTAGTAGAAAGTTTATTCTAATCACTCAAGTTGCTTAAATAAGTTTTAAGAAGTTTATCTTTTATTTATAATTCTGTTATTTCTATAACTGACATTTTATTATTTGCTTTTTTACTTAATTCTGTAATAATAATTAAAATGATTTTTTGTGTTTTAATTATTATGAAAAATATTAACACATTTATGAAAAAAAATATAGCCAAACTTGTGAACAATAAAATTCTTGAGACCTTAAACTATTCAGTAAAAAAGCTTCTACGAAATGGATTTTTACCGCTCTTTCTATTTCAAGTTAATGAGAAATATTTTTATATTCCACCTCATACACTTAAAAATTAAAAACAAGCATTGAATTGAAAATAATATGGTGTAACTTCTCTTTAGTGTGTAACGTATTGATACCATTCAAACAGTTGCGGTTTTTTTAACTTTGGAAAAAAACAACTGGAAAGTAGAAAATGTTACTGTATATAAGACTTTCCAAAGGCAAAAATAAAAACCAAAGAA
Source organism: Trichonephila clavata (assembly GCA_019973975.1). Lineage (NCBI taxonomy): Eukaryota > Metazoa > Arthropoda > Arachnida > Araneae > Nephilidae > Trichonephila > Trichonephila clavata. The sequence goes on along the minus strand of BMAO01000657.1, from coordinate 104,453 downwards.
AACATATCAATAGCATTAAGAGCAAAATATATCGCTACAAAAATGTGTACCCGAATCGAGACATTAATAGTAAATATGAATTTTATGATACATTGTAAATTTTATCAAGTGAATAATATTGTAGGATCTACAGAGATTCATATAATCTATAACTTCAACTTTATCATTGGCAAAGTTTTACAGCTATGACTAACTAATTTTAGAAACTAAAATTTTATTATCTTTAAAAAATTCCTTAAGAATATCTATTTTCATGAACCATGAATGCTTAACTAAAAATTTAAAAAATACTAACGATATATTCACAGCTCAACTTAAAAATATAAATAAAAATTTAAATACATTTCTCCCTAATAATTGATTAGTCTGCAAAAATTATATCTTTTGCCATACTTTTAATAACTTTAGAAACTTTAATCGAAGGAGGTTAAAATTTGATATTACTCTTAACAAACTGAAAATTATTAAATTATCATTGCTGATGGATTACTTAAATTGATTAATATAGTTAATTGACTATTAAGAACGAATTTCCTTATAAAAGAATGCGATTTTTTCCAATGGTAAGTAGAGAATAATCTAAATAGCTTAGGTTCTACTTGAAAATTTCGTTCAAACCGATCTTTAGTTTAATACTTGAAATATATCAGGATACATATATTAGAGTGTTTCAAGCACACCACACAAACAATTTATTTACCAAAAATTTAAGATATTTTTTGGTTATAGTCTTTTAACAATTATTTTTATTTCAATACTTCGATTATTTTTTTCAAAGCAAAGCAATTTTTGACTCAATCTTGTTCATTCAAAAAGGAAGCAGAATATTCATAATATATCTTCACTTTCAATTAACACGTAATAAGTGAAAAGATAGCTAATCATCGTACACTAAAATGCAGATCATTAAAAGAGATATTCGTCAATATCAGATCTTCAGAATTGATTATTTTCTAAACTGTATGATACAATTGCATGAAAATTACTAGTTGGAACTCATGACACTCCATCCATGAGCTCGTGACAAGTCTGCCACGAACGCCTTGAAAAATATTACTAAGAATTTTATACCATTATAGTTACGAAACTTTCTAAACATAAAGGAGGGGGGGGGGTCCATTTTTAAACCCACTTAAGGTATCCGACTATCCTAAAATTGTGAGTTTTGCCAAAAATTGACAATTTTTTTTGTGATTTTATTTTATAGGCCATTTTATTAGCTTTATAAAAATACCAAGTTTATTATTTTCCGTTCTTTAGAACAAAAACTGCAAGTGTTTTAGTAAAAGCAGATGCCACTACTTTTAACAAGATGCCATACTTTAAAATGAGTTTTACTCGAAATGTGTTTTTTTTAAAAATGCTCGAACGGGGCCAGCGATTGCTCAAAAAGTTTTGAAAATAAGCAACTGAAATTTTCTGTGTGTATGTTCTGTATAATAGTTCAAGTTTTTTAACCTTTAGATTTATCAATCATTGTTTTATTACAGAATTTACAGTCCCTTATGTGAATATAATCCCTGTTTTTTTTAAAGAATTTCATATAATAACTGTAGCCGCGGTAGCCAAGTGGTCTAGGCATCGGATCGTGGCTAGCATGTCATGAGTTCGATCCCAGTACCACTGAAGACCTAGTAGGGGAGCGATGCACGTAAAATCTGTCGAGAGCTCAAACGTCCTCCCGTTGATGTGGTGTGGTAGTTAGGAGAGGGGGTGCCAACTCAGGTGTCGTCCACGTCACTTGACCATGGTTCAAAATTACGCGGACCGTCCCCAAAAGCCCTCGTGTAGCTGAACAGTGGGACGTTAATATTCACTTACTCATATAATAGCTAAGATAAAGTGCTCTAGTTTTTTTAAAAATTAAAATATCTCTTATCCTGAAGGTCATTTCAAAAATGAATATCAAAGCAACACTTCACAATTGAAAATTTGTTTACATACTTTTTGTACAGAATGAGCCCCGTTTATGTAATTTTTTGTAAATTTTTACCATTTTTTTTCCATTTTAGTAATAATAGTTTGTTTTATTTTTCTCTTCTTAGTTTTAGCATACTTTTCTTAAAATGAACTAAGCAAATCTAAAAGCCACAAAAATTCCCCAAACCTACATTTTTAAAAAAAAAAGTTATCGCAAGTAGTCAAACTTTGGAGCAGAATTTAACTAAATTTGAAAAAATTTATTTATTGATATCAGTTCAATCAAGCAAAATTACGCATCCACAATAAAAAAATTATTTAACTAATACTGCTTTTTGTTAATTATTATTCAGTTAATACCCAAATCCTTTGAATATTTATCATTAGTATGATTTTTTTTCCAGTTTCAATGAGAAACGAAAGCTATTAAAGATGTTCTATTTTCTTCTTGAGGTTGAACATCCTCCACTTATATGCATTTCATTATTTATAACTGAAACAATGAAAAGTGTAAGAGAAATCGTGATTCAAAAAATTGATACCTGGATATAGTGTTAAGGATTGACAAGGACATTATTTTCGATACATTCTTATCTTGAATAGCAGTCGATAAAAATGACACCATATAATTTCCTCTTTACAAACACTTAAAAAAATTATATTTCATCCATTATCGATGATTCATCAGATTAAGAGAAACAGAAAAGATATTTTGAATCATTCCTTGTCATTTCCTAACATGAATCAGTTAGAACTTCTATTTCTTGGAAAAAACATTTAAGTTCGTCAAAAATTTGTTACATGCATTCATTTATCTACTTAATATTATTTAAAATATCTAATGTTGATATTGAAAGTTTTAATAGTAAATATTTACTTTTTAAGTGTAAAATATTGTTCCTAAAAATTAAAAGTATTTGTCAAATATTTTTCATCACTCCGACTAACCAATAAACATAAATAAAAAATAATTAAATTTATTTAAAATCTATATTATTTTTTTTCAGACTTAAAAAAAATGCTTTAACTTAGAATATGTTATACTTTTGTATAGATATATATAATACAATGGTTCTGCATGGAATAAGTAAAAAAATATAAAGTAGGGAAAATTGTTTGCTCTCAAAACATTTGAAGAAAGAAGCCGAATTAAAATCAATAGTACGAAGGTGTCGAAACAAAAATGGCTAACACATGACTTACTTAATTAAGGGGGTCCGGCACTTCTCCAATAGGAGCCCATGTTAAATTACTTAATTTTTATTATCTTTTTCTCAGAAACTACTTTCTTCTCATAGATGAAATTTTTACAGTAGGTTATATGTACTATCAATAAGACTTTAGTGGAGGGTTTTGTCTTTTTACTAAAAATTAAAATAATTATGAATTTTTAAAAAAATTTCCAATCCCCTCCCCCTAAAATTTAGTTTAATAAGACGTTATCTAAAGAAGTTTGCTAGATATCCCCTCCATGTAAATGTGTAAACATGCTGAAAATATACTAACTGAAAATTTGAGGACCCTACATTAATTAGTTTCTGAGAAAAAGGTACATACAGGGAAAAATTTTGCATTTTGAGATAACAGGCTTTAAAGTAAAAATATGTAATTTTTAACGATTTACCTTTTTTAATACGTTCCAGAAGCATAAGAAACATTTTCTTTGCCCTCTGATTCTACAAAAGACTCTTCTAATTTTCTTTTTTTCATTATTTTTAGCAATCTAGCCTTTTTTTGTATCTCAAGATGCTTTCGTTGGGCTACACGAATCCTACGTGCATCTAATTTTTTACACAATTTAAACCTGGTTCAATACCACAATGTTTTAAAATGATTAATTTGGCTACATGACCCATATTGAATTGTGCAATTGCCATGTTTACTCCTAATTTTAGAGTTTTTAACTCCACAAACGTAGATTTTGGAGTGACTGACCATATTGTATTATTAACTGACTCATTGGGGTTTTGAGTCTTTCCATGTAGACATTTTTTTAATAACCTAGGGTCAGCTAAATCTCTAAAAATTGGCTTGATTTTATTCATGAGGAAAGATGGCACATGGGTGTGTTTTTTATGGTCATAATGCTTTTCGTTAAATTCAGCTTTTGCTTTTTAAAACTTGCACCATGAATTTGTACCCGAGGGACACAATCCATGTTGAGGGCTCTCATTTGTAGAAAAAAGATGGAAATAAATAGCCCAAACAGCAGTTTTCATGTTGTGTAAATCATTGATATTGTTTCTAATGGTCATACCATAATACCTCTGAATTTTTTTAATTAAAAAGTCGGTGAGTCGGTTGCGTCCACTTAGGCTTCTTCCATCATTTAATTTTTTTCCTCTGTTTTTCCTTTTGGGATCCAAAAGACGGGTACCCATACGCTTTTGGATATTCCCAACGCACTCTAATTTTTCCACTTGAGTGTCATAAGGATTTAGGGCAAGTATTGATGAAAAAACTCTTGAATCTCCATCGCCCAAATATTTTGTGTAACGAATGCCATATTGAGCTTCGGATCTTTCAAATATCGCCGTTACACCTTTCACTTCCATGCCTCCACTTGTTCCACTATAGTTGGCAATACATGATGGTTCATGAACAGAATTAAATGCAGTTTTGCACCGACAATGTTTCGAAAACACTTCAAAGTCAATAACTTTTCCAGTATCGACACTCGTAGCTGTAACAATACCATTGAGGAACTGGTATCCTCTTTTCTGCCATGAACCACCTAAGGCAACAGCAATGTCACGGCTACCTTCTATTCGTGTTGGCTCCTTAATAGAATTTCTCACTGAATTTTCACAGGTTAATTTAGAAGAGTCGAACAACAATTCTGTAAAAGTACGGAATTTTCTAGGTGGAGATAGCAAAAGGTGGAGTCCACAAAATGTTTCTGCAGCTGAACGACCTCTTCCAATAGATCTGAAAGCAAATACCAATCTGATATTTGAGTGGAAAAATTTAGTTTTATTCTTCAATTTAGTTGACGTATGGAAACCATGTGTTTTTGCGCAAAAACTACAACAAAGTTCCATGTAATACACAATTCCAACTTTTTTAGAAGCCTCCAATGAGATGAAATGGCCACAGGTTTTACAAACAGCAAAGTTCAATAAAGCTTTATTCAATAAATTTAATTCTATTAAAACATTTTTTTCATTACTTCCTTCCATATCTTCATATAAACTGCTGTTTGAAATAAGTTTTCGCTTTGAAGCACTTTGAATAACAGTTTCTGTGCTGTCTGATGTAATAGCTGGAACATTTTGAGCAATCATTTTTTGAAAGCCGACATTTTTGAGTTTTTTAAATATTTTTTTAGATCTCCCCAAAATTTTGTCGTTAATAAAATACTGATAAACAATTTAATGTAAAATGTGGATTAAATAGAAAAACATTCTGGATAAATAAATTAGAATTCACAATTAGCAAGTTCAAGCAAGAATAATCCCATTTTACAAAAAACCAAACGAAAAAAAAATAACTGTGCTGAGTTGTCTTTTCCTTTCTTCAAAGAAAAATCATTTTATTTATGTGTAAAACAAAGGTTATACTAATTGTAGACAAAACAAACCGCGTTGTCATCGAAAAATTAAGCATGATGAAAGATAGGTGCTCCTAGAGGAGCGCCTGTCACGCGTCAAGGAAAGTGTGTGGCTTCCCTTTAAAAAATAAAAAAAAATACTTTTAGTTATTGTATTTCCATATATCATATATCATTTTAAGCAGAAATGTTTGAACCTTTCAAAAATATAAAAAAGTCAAAATCGATGATTTTTCAAAAATTCATGTGCCCTTAAGATATTTATCAACAAGTATAATTCTAAAATTGCTCAATTTTAACATGAGGTTTGCTTTAATAGGAAAAGGAACTCAAGAGTATAATTTCATTGTTAGAAATCACAATTATTACTTTATAACAGAGTATAATTTTTAAAACATATTACCTCTTTGTATATTTCATTATCTCCATTATTGGAACAAGTCTGCATTGCCTTTCCAACTTTAGTTCTGCTGGTAGCGGTTCCTTCTTGAGCGAATTTAGAACGATCAACGGTCATCTGTCCGTCGTTTGCTACTTTAACCTAATTATTAACAAATGTTAAATTATGCATCAGTAAAAAATGAAAAAGAAAAAAAAGTTTAATATATAATCATACTCAAATTATGGAAATAGAAAAAAAACTTACGATTTGTTTTTGCTTCAATACTTCTTGATAGCACTGAAATAAAAAGAAGTACATGTATAAAAATTTATCATTTATAATGTATTGTAAGATCTCATTTTACGTGATTAATACTTTCTGCAGAACAATGAATATAAAAATCAAATAAAAAAAACTTTTTCTTTGAAAACTTAAGGATACGCTTAGAAATTTTCTTAAATTACATAAAACTAGAGTAACGAATGAAATCTAACCTAAAACCACTTACAGTTTGCAAAAATTATCAAAAACAGACAGCTTATTAAATTTTTTGGAAAATATCAGATAAATTCATATAAAAAAAAGTTTATAATATATTTGAATTCACGCTTAAGCTCATTTTATTGTATTGAGAAATAATTGGAGCCACTTTAAATTTTGTAATAGTTATAGATATTTGTGATGGGTTTCACCGTTAAGAGAACTTGTTCCAAATAACTTTCGTCATCAGAAAAGATTGTCTGTGAAGAAGATTTTATCGGTAAATAAGATGGATTATCTCGTAATTCTTTCTTTTTTAATAATGTAATCTATAATTAAACTTTAAGGTGATGATAAACTAATTGTTTATGTAATTCACGAGAGAAATATATTCAGATGTACGGTTTTGGAGCTCCCGTTGTATTTAAAAACTTTTAAGAATTAGGGTCATCAAAAAGAAAAAATGACTTTCTAATTTACTATTTAAATTTTCTCAAATTAATTTTTCATTAATCTTACATGTCAGTGAAGCAAATATAGTGGGCTTAATGCGTTATCCTGATTTTTGGAGTTTGTCTGTATGGAAGATTGCTAAACAAGCCTATATATAAATGTTTGAGCAAGAATTTTTTGGTGAATTATAAAATACACAACTTTAAAATCACATAAAAAAAGATCAGCGTAAGAAAAGAACTCAGAGTAATTTATTGTGAAAGGAAAATTCTGTTATAAAGTTATAATTTTCCGAAGCATTTTTGGAGTCAGAATATTTTTTTATTTCTGAAGATATAAAATATAAATTATAAAGATATTTTATTATTGTATGAGTTACAAATTAAACTCCTTCTGGATCATACTTAAGAGAACTCAGTTCCCCATTTTCTTTCATAAGAAAACAATAAATCCATTTCCTATTCCAAAGTTTTGGGAGATTAAAAAACTATTTTCATACATTTATTGTGTGCATATTTTTCTTTGTATGAAATCATTTTTACGAGGTCTGTCAAAAACAGGTTTCTTACATTAAACATTAAAAAAAATTATGACTGTCAAGGTTATTGATGTATTTCGAAAAGTTTTTTTTTTTTTTTTTGTTTATTAAATGAGTGAAATTTAAAAAAAGAAACCATTTTTTCAATATGAACTGAAATCAGTGGTACAGCAGCCCATGAGGGCCAAGGCTTACTGTGCTTATCTCAGTTTACGTAATCTTAGGCGCTGGGGTGCATACGCAGAAGTTTCGGTCAAGTGGTCAGTCTGACGCGAAAACCTCCAGTGTTCAGATCCCAAGCAAGCTTGTTATTCATTTATCTATCCACTGAAGGGTTGAAAGGTTGAGTCGACCTTGCCCATCCCGGGATTGAAACTTGGACCTGTGGCGTGGAAGCGCGATGCACTATCACTCAGCCACTGGGCTTCCTTTTCAAAATGACTGATTCTGGAACATGAGAGTGCAACTCCGGGCCTAAACAAATGTCAGCGGGTTCCAAAAAACGAGTATGAAGCAAAATATCAATAGTCCACCCTGATAATTTATGCTAACTATGACGATTAGATTGATTATGTGCGTAGCCAAGTATTACTCTCTCTATGCGTTTATATTTTATTATAAGCATACAGATAGTCTATAGTTAAATATATGGCAGGACATTTGGATTAGAGTCGATACAAAATTCTACCAGTAAATTTTCGAAGGGAATATATAGTTATTCTATTTGCAGTTTAAAGATAAATTTAATTACGTCTCTTTGTCGGGCATTTATAAACCGTATAATCCGCGAGAAACAAGAACTTCTCTCTACAGAGTTACGCGTTATTCATGCTATCATTGTTTGGATGCGCACACATTTGTGAACAACATAATCGAGTGAAACAAGTCTGAAATTAGAATCCAAATATCCTTTCAAGTATAAGATTTCTGGTTATCTTTATAATTTATAAATGAAATTCATAATAGAATTTTAATTATACAAAATATCATGTAAAATATATAAAATAATGTCAAAGTAATTACTTGTTGTTATATTTATAATTAAAAAAAGATTGTTTGAGGAAGTTTTAATTGTTTAAATAGGCTTTATATACGCACATATATTGTATACATCTGCAAAAACACATTATTTTCTTTACCTTAGAATCTGTTAATATTTATTTCAATTTAAAATTTTTTAGAAAAAAAAATATTGCTTTTTAAAAAGTAAACATCGACGATCATTACGAATGGATGAAGAGATGTTTTCTGAGTACAGATCGTTGGATGAAATTATTCTTTAATTTGCAGGGGGGGGGGGGGAATACAAAATATCCACCCATTATATACGCACATATATTGTATACATCTGCAAAAACACATTATTTTCTTTACCTTAGAATCTGTTAATATTTATTTCAATTAAAACATTTTTAGAAAAAAAAATATTGCTTTTTAAAAAGTAAACATCGACGATCATTACGAATGGATGAAGAGATGTTTTCTGAGTACAGATCGTGTTGGATGAAATTATTCTTTAATTTGCAGGGGGGGGGGGAATACAAAATATCCACCCAGCTGAATCTAACATCATGTCTCAGAATGTTTTGTATTATTTTAATAATTTGAGAAGAGTTTAGATATTAATTAATTATTGATTGAAGAATTCTATTACGGATCCTGATTATTTCATTTAACGTAAAGACATCTTCAAACGGTTTTTCAAAACCTGACTATACATAGGTAAAATGCTACAGAAATAAATGTCTAACATTATATATATATTCAAAAAAGAGAGAGCAGAATCCTTATTTTTTATTAGCTTGGAAATTACAATGGAAAGAATATTAGAGATGATATAATCACAAGTGATAAAATGAAAGGAAATAATAGTAGAAATTGTATATGTGGTTTTAGGAGAAAATTTGGTGCCAGACACATTTTAGTAAGATATTAGTAAGCTATTAAGATATGCTTTTTCTAGGAAACCTGAATAAATATTTCAAAATACTGAAGCTATCATTTTAATGATGGAAATGAAATGAGATTGACATTTCGAAAAGTGACATTCGTATTGTAATTAAGCTTTAAAGAAAAATATATAAAATTTGAACTTAATATTAAGTGTGATTGTTACATACATGCAATGTTTATAACACTGCAGCATACATGTATGTTTTTAAATTCTGTTATTTTTATAAAATCTAATATAACTTTTCTAAAACCTTATGTATAGTTTATATTACAATTTCGGGGTTTCTTTTTTTGGCTTCATTTTAGTGATTTTTGATGATTTATCTCTCTATGGTAGAGATTTTTAACTATATATAAATATGCATATATATATATATATATATATATTCCCAATTTAGGAATGCGTGCTTTCAGAGAATGTCAAATTTAATTTTAAATTTTGGTTTTAAATGGTGTATAAATAAAATATTAAGATATATTTTCATAACTTTAAATGCTTCACAAAAAGTAAATTAATTACAAAATTTTAAAATAAAAGCAAAGAATTCAAAAACATTTTCTGGAAAAACATTTAACATACAATAGCCTTAATAGTTATTTGTACAAACTTTTTAAAGAATTTTTGTTTAAAAAAACAAGCAATTTTTATAATTATGCAATTTTTCAGTGCAAGTTAATTGAAAGTTTTACAATACGTACTTGTTTAATTTTGGGGATGGCGAGAGCACCAGAAGATTGATGGCATCTTGTATAAGGTTCACCCAACTGCAAAAAATATAACAAATTATTCAAGACCATTCTTTCATCGTAACTGTACTTTTTGATATGTCTGCATTTCATGTAAACAGCTATGAAATAATTGTGCATTTCTTTTATAAACTAGTTTTTTTTAAAAAAAATATGTTACGGAATTTACATATTTAGTTTTGTAAAGTTGCATTAAATTTTCAAAATACATTAATCAATATATAATTAGAAATGTTTTGAGGTACGTGAATTATATTGCTCGATAAGCATGGGCAGTTAGTTAATTAAAAAAAAACATTTAACCGATTCAACAGTTTTTAAAATCCTTATTCACAATTTTAATACTATTCTTGACATTTATATAACTTTGATAATTAATGATAATTGTTATGAAATTGAAGTTAAGTCTGCAATATATTTAAATTTAATTACTTAATTAATCCATTTTGCCTATTTTAAAGTCAATATCAAATATAAAATACAGGCTTCAAGTGCAAATGAAAATGAATTCTGAAAAATTATCTAAATCCGTGTATCATAGCATAACGATTTATATTGGTAAATACATTTTATTTCTCATATCATAATTTTTTTACAAATAACAAATATTTAAAAATATTTTTATGCATTTTCGTGTAAAAATAAGACTATTTTAATACTTACATCATTGCTGAACTTTTGATGGATGCATGTAACCTTGGGATTATCAGCAATACCTGAAAAACCGAAATAATGTATATCAGCATTTATATTTAATCAAAGAACAACATTTAATTCATCTGCAAAGAATTTTTTTGAATTTTTTAAATTAACAAAATAATTAGGTAAGCGCGATAAACGTATTTTCACACATTACCATGATATTTTTATAAGTAAGGTATCTCATATTTAGGGTAGAGTACTCAGCTTTTAATATTACATTCGAAGTAAGAGAAATATTCATATGTAAAAACATATTATTTTTGCTGAAAATAATACTGTATTTCACACACACACACATTTACATATATCAGAAAACATGCATTTATATATATGTATGTATATATAACTAATAAATTCTAAATAATTTTTACTATAATATCGACATTACAAATCTAATACAATTATGAGTGAAGTGAGTGACTGACTGAATACTAACGTCGCACTGTTCAGCAACACGATGGCTTTTGGTGACTCACCTCGTAATTTTGAACCATGGTCAAGTGACGAGGATGACACCTGAGCTGGCACCTCCCTCTTTTAACTATCACACCACACCAACGGGAGGACGTTTGAGCTCTCGACAGATTTAACGTGTATCTCTCCCCTACACAGCGGGTCTTTACACAGTGTTCGAACTCGTGACATGCCTGCCACGATCCGATACCTTGACCACTCGGCTACCGCGGCCACAATATAATTATGAAGTCGACATCTTAGCAAAGAAAAGAGAGACGTAACAATTTCCGAATAAATTCTAGCAGTCGGATAAAGTTTCGGTAGGTTTACACATCGGTGGATGATGGACCACCAAAACTTCTGTAGATACCCGGTGTAGATTAAATTGAGTTTGTATTGTGCTTTTGTAATAAGATCTTCCAATGAATGAACCTATGAACATAATATACCATAACAATAACTCATTTGACTCCAAGAACTCACTCATTAATTGTTCACATTTTCCTTTTCTCTGTTAAACTCTGTTACGGTATTGTATTACCCTTCTGACTAAATAAATAGATTATGACACAAGTTCCCACTGTAAAAATGTTTTGCAAATGCCTTTTTTTTAAAAAAAATTTCTATAGAACTGAGAATTCCCTTCAAAATATCTGTTTACCTAATTTTAAATCTTCCAGCTGATTTACAGCCAAAATACTAACTAAGGACATAAATATGCTTGAAAAAGGGTTTTGAAAAGAGAACTTGATGTTTTCTCTATGAACTTTGTTAATAACTATATCAGGGGTGGCGAACCTTTATGGACCAACGGACCCTTTTTTCTAAAGAAGTGTTTAATAAGGTATATACATGCCATCAAATAATTTTGATTTGTGATATATTATTGGGAAAATAATAAAACTAAATACTGACAACACAAAACTATATTTACTACGAAAAAATACCTTTTTGCACTGTATAGTTATAAAAGTTTTAGTTTACGTGTAATTCAAATTAAAGTAACATTAGTGCGACTTTTGTTGTTGCAGATTAGATGACAAATAACTTATATTAGGATTGTAGATGTTACTTTTTGTAGAACACATGCTGAATTTGAGTGTTCAGAAAAGTAGTTTCTAAGCAATTAATTATTTTTGCTGTGGTTCCCTTTTTTTTTGACAAGAGGGTTTGTGATTTGTTTCAAAATACCGTTTCACAGTTGATGTTCTGCATACCACTATTCCAGAACATAAAACACACGCCGCTTTGTTGCCTTTACTAATAATGCCATGTCTCTCGGTCCTCCAAATTTGAAATTCTCTGCTACACTTACATCGTGCACTATTAGTTCTTTTGCTGAACTAGCCATGTTAAATAACAGTTAAATATCGCAAATATAACACAGATAAACTTTAAAATACAGTTGTGTCAATGGAATTGACTATGTTATGCGTAAACAAACTTTACATCTTAAGCAATTGTAGTCTAAGACGTAACTAAGGCAAGACAGTAACAAACGAGTGTGCCCGCGACCGATCACTCGCGTTTGCTTATAATATTTCATAGTGAATTTTGAAATAAAATGTAAGCCATTTTGATCACTGGCATGTCAAAATATTGTGTCGCGGGCCATCAGTGGCACACGTGCCACTAGTTCGCCTCCCTGAACTATGTAAATCCATTGTAAGTAGCTTCCAACTCAAATTTAACGTATATCCTGTGGTTGGGAGGTTATTATCCAGAAAACGTAATCAGTGCTCAAATGTAGGGCTAATTTATAACAATTTTCATAAGTTGGACAGGAAAATATTTATTCAATAAGAAACTTCAGTTAAGGCTCATATAAAATATCTTTGATTATTATAACCATTTTAAATATCTGCAGTTGTCATTTCAATAACATAAGGCTGTTTGAATTTTGTAAGGCAAAAAAACTAGTAAAACCATGAAGAATAGAGTTGAATATAATGTTAGAGTAGGTTTAAAAACAAAAATATCTGTATTATAGAGAAAAAAATAACATTAAAGAAAAAATTAAAAAAGTTAATTTTTTTAAAATGCATGTGTGAAGGAATTGAAATTCTATTTCGTAAAAATTCCTCCATAGGCAGAAAGAAGAATATTTACTATAAACGTTATAATCAGTACCATTTCAACAGTCATATATTAAGTTGGAAAAAAGAAAAAAAGGGGTAGTTACTCCTATTAAATTAAAGTACATGAAATAGCACCATCTTTTGTAACACAAGTTAAATTTAGAAAAATATCATTGTTTTTTAGGTATTTTAAGTTATATCCCAAGTGGTGGAAGAAAAAGATTATTTCTAAAGCTAAAATACTTTCCTTATTACATTAAATGGAGTTCAGATTTATCAAGCTGTTTTCTATGAGTTTCAAAAACATCATTTTCATTAAGGCATCGATAGAAAGAGACTGAAGGAAAAAATTATGTAAACAAGAGTCTTGGAAATAGAGAATAAATAGATAACTTCGACACGACCTCAATTGAAAAGCTGTTGCTTAAGATGTTGTGTTGATAAATGGATTTTTTTAAGAGATGAAAGTGATACACACAAGTCAACTTACAACAAATATAAATCAATTTTAGGTCGTATAGTTATGCTACGCTTGTACAATTGTTGTTTCTTCGATTATACAATAATCTGCCAAAGTCCACCAATTCAAAAGTTATTATTAATTTTTTTTTTGTTTCTACTATTTTTCTCCAAAATAAACATTTTAATTCACAAATGAATTTCCAAATTTTGTTAATCTTCAAATTAAAAAAAAACCGGAATCAGTACTTTAGCCCCTCCCCCCAAACTGGTTGAAACCAAACGAACCGTTCTCAGAAGTAAAAAAGAGGTTCAAATCATTTGAGAGATGTTTTGCAGTGTTAACAATTGTTTTATGCATAAATTAAGCAATTTATCGTAAAATGAGTTAATGCTTAAAAACTGTCCGCAAGTTCATATTTAAATCAGATTTACAAAAAAATGCATTAATTTAGCTTATTTTTAAGAAAAAAATTTAAAATGTGTTGATTAAAATTATTAAATAATATCCGGCAAAAAATGTGACTGAATTATAACCAGATTTCTTTTTGTTTATTCTCTCTTGCTATGTCCTTTGTTATTGATTGTGCTATTTGTCCTTACAGTGTTGGGAAAATATAACTTAGAGTTAAGCCAATTATAGGAAAAGTCACTGCATTTGTGTTTATTAAAAATAATCTGGCAATTTCTTATATTTGAATGTGCTATTCCTATCTGTTTCTCTTTAAATATCGTTCAGCTTTTGCCAATCTTAGTCATTTGTTTTAAAACAGATTTTAATTCTTAAACGCTTTTAAAATTTGTGCCATTCTTTTTTTTTTTTTTTTTTTTGAAAAATTATTTCTACCAAATTTTGAGTCTTTAATAATTACTTAGGTAATAAAGAAAACACCATTAAATGAAAACATTTATTTTTCAGCTGTTTGCCATTTTATTAGTAGTATTTCTTCAATATGCTACGATTATTAATTAATAATAACACAAAAATTGAGAATTTTTAATTTATACCGATTTTGAAACCTGGAACGACTTGCTTTTAAAAATGGTTAAAATTGATTATAAATCTAACAAAAAAATTATGGGTGGATGATGGATGTAACAATGAAACAAATAGTAAAATTTTCATTTCTTTAACACCTCAATTTTTTTATTTGAGAAAGATTAAAGAGCAACGAAGTATTGTTCCTGAGATTCTTCCCAAAAGTGAATACTTTAGCAATAAAACATAAAAAATATATTTATAATTTTTTCTGGCAATGTTGTTTGAGTAATATTCATTTAGAAAGTTTTTCAACAGTAAATGATTGATGGGCTATTTTAATTTAAAGATGACCTAACACAGTCTTTTATAATAACAACATCAGTATTGGGAATTGCATAACACATTTGTAAGGAGAAAATGAATTTGAAGTATTTTTTAAACAAACAGAAAAAGCATATATGCATGCATAATGGCAAATAATACAATTCGAAATAATAGCTACTCAAAAATTTTAAAAAGAAGAGACAGTATAAAACCACTTCAATGGAAAATGATAAATTAACTTACCTACTGCAACAAACAGTGAAAGAGTTAGAAGGCAATACACATACATCTCCATGATTGGTACACGAAATAACTGAAACTCTCCACAAAATACAACAAATTCCCTCTGAAATAATTTGTTTTGATCAGACGCTCTCTCGAAACGAGTCTTTTAAATAGCTGACCAGTTGAGCAAGTTTCTGTGTATTATTTATTTTTTACCCGATGATTGACGATGCGATAGCAAGCTTTTAGATTATACTGCTTTCTTTTTTTTTTAATTCGAAAATACCAGTTACGATTATGACCAGCGATAACTTCAGTCTCTGTTTATACAACCAGGGTGACAATTAATAGTTTCATCGAAAATGGGAAATTCAATGAAATCATTTCCTTTGGGCAAAATTTCCATCAAAAGGAAATCCTGGAAATAATATTCACCGAGTACCTAACTCCCTACTTATAAAAACATTTTTCCGGGTATTGAAACACCTAAAAATCTTTTGTTGTTAGTAACAAAAAAAAAAAAAAGAGTCCTCTCACACTTTTGTAGGAAAACTAAGCAATTCTTTCTTTTGTTTAACATCAAAAAAAGACCTTGTATTTTTTTTTCCATCTGCTTATTGACAAACTTCCGTTACAGCTGTAATTGTTCGGATGCATTGTATTGATGATGTATTAGATACGCTGCACCGAAAGTATTTCCAAAAATTATTTTGTGGATGGTGCAAATAAAACCAGTTTGCGCGGTAGTAACTGATTCTGGATCACTTAATTGCGATTGTTGGGTGTACTTAATGTTGATCTTCTGTACTATTCAAGGTCTGTCTCAAGGTTAACGTTAGGTGATTGGCCTCAAATGGACATTATCACTTAAGAAGAAAATTTGGGTAAAAACAAAATTGTGCATAAATATTTTATTTGCAAAATTTTTTTTTGCGATGTATTATTTTTGTATCTTTTTCACAAAGTCACACTTTAAAAATGGTTGTAGATTACACAAAATTTACTTCATTTTACAATATATTAGTGCAGCGATTCTCAAACAGTGGGGCGCGCGCCCACCTTGGGAGGCGTGATAACTCTACGAGAGGGGCGAGAGCATATTGAAAAGTCGAAAACAAAAGATTATTCAAAAAATTATTAATTTACTGAAAGTAAACAAGCAAAATAAATTTTTACGTAATAAAAAAAATAAAATATACATTTAAAATGATATTATACACCTATAAATGTATCAGTACTGCACGATGTATTTTATAATTCAACAATATTAAGTTAAGAACAAGTTTGTGAAAAAACCAGTGATCCCATGGACTTGTGATTTTTAAAATTATATACAAAAATTAACATTTATCTTGATAATTTGTACAGGTGATAATTAATCCCTTATATGCCGATTAAAAATTACGGGATTCGCTCCCCAATGCCACCGTTTAACACGTAGGTGAGCGTATGTGGTATATTGGGGGAAAGAGGAGAAGGTAGAAAAAGAATAAATAAGAAAATCCTCTGAAATGAGTAAATTTTTCGCCAACACTGTGTGTTACAAGCCGGAGGTACTTAAGAGCTTAAAATAATATCGTAGCTGTAGCGTCAAAGTATAGTATTATAGAATTCAAAGTATAGTATTACAGAATTCAATACATTGTTATTGTATGAAGGAGGGGGGGGGCGATGAAAATTACGATTGAATATTGGGTCACAAATATTGAAAGTTTGGGAAGCACTGCCCTAACGCATTAATTTTTCTATTGACAGCTTATAACTAAAAATACAATTATTGTTAAAAATAAACAAATAAAGACTTATATTTTCATATTTTATTTTTCTTTAAATGCTTCATTTTGTTATTAAATGTACATAAATTAATTTATCTTTTGATCAATTGAATGTTTATTCACGTTACACTTTCTAAACAACTCGAGCGTGGCTTTTGGTATTGGACCTCGCAATTTTAAACCATTGTGAAGTGACTAGAACCCACATACTCCAAACTTTTACATTATACTAACGTGAGGATTTCGAGCCTCAACAAATTTTACGTGTGTCCCCTCCTCTACACGGGGAGTTTTTATTGGCATCAGGGCTTGAACTTACAACTAGATAGAAACAATGCCGGCCAAAAGCTTGTGACCATAACGCGTAAATTTTTAGGTTTAAAAATTACAAGTAATATATAATTCTAAACATTCGACTTTACTCTTATTTAATAAACCAAATAATATAAATTAAATATAAAAATAAATATTGGATGAAAGATACTAACAGCATTTTCTGATTATTGGGGGGAAATATCGACACCTCATCAAAATTCAGAAGTAAAAGAAGCTATTAATTATTAAATATTCAACTATATTAAAAAATAAATGTCCTGTATTTCCTAAGAATTCGAAGTGTATTATGATTGCAATTCTACAAATAAAATTCCCATTTTAATTGCGATTTGCTCATTCTAAAATCTCAAGAAAACCAAATTTTTAAAATTTTAAACTTAGTTTGAATTCCGTTTCAATCTTTAAAATACGTTATCTTCAGTATTTTTGTCACATAATCAGTTGATGATTTATTTTTAGTACAATTATTATTTTACTCACTTCTATATCATTTTAAAAAACAATTTCTCCTAAAACATGTAGAATGTTATTTATATTAGACAAACCAGACAGAGAGAGAGAGAGAGAGAAAACACACGCAAAACGTCAAACTTATCTGAATTGAATTTCTATGCTTAATAGATTTAAGCTTCCTCTTAAATTTTTTATTTTCCTGTTACAGGGAATTGAGCTATAACATCGAGATTTTTACCTCCAAAAAATAAATTTAACATTTATACGAATTCCATTCCATTTTCTTTTGTTTACTTTATCATTTTAATTTGTACTTTTAGGGGTTTATTTTTATCTCAATAATAAGTTTTCTTATAGCCCTCTCGTTGCTTTGGAATGTGACGTAAATAAAAATCAATTCAAATCAAAACATTCTAAAATGTTTTCTCATTTGTAGATAGAAAGCTCATTGTCTGGATTTCAGTGCATTAGATGGCTTTATTGACTTATTGTATAATGAGCATTTGCTCTCACTATATAATATACTATATATATTATGATCGATAGGGCGAGCGTGTTTTCGTAGGTAAGCACATAATTTGCGACCATCATAACGAAAGTTATGCATTTATGGTCACTGAATAAGAGATAACATATTACAGGATCTATAAAGCTGTATGCACATCTACCAAATACACAGATACTCAGAATGTTCTATTATTAAACGATATAATAACTGAGTCTTCCTAAACATTAACCATGAAGGTAATGCATAAAATTACTGATAATGAGATGTATTACCATGCATTCACAGATTATTTAGCTATTATAATTTGTAGAATAGAATTTTAGTTTATACACACACATTATAAACATAATATAAATACACATTATAAACATAATATAAATATTATAATAAAACAAAATAAGTATAGATAAAATGTAAATCCTTCAAAGCCAAGAATGGATGAAAATGGATTTGAAAACCTATAAAAACCCACCAAAATATAATAAGACATATAACGTCAACTGACCAAATAGAAAACTATTATGTTTTCTAGAGCTTTCATTGATTTAAAACAGTGAAATAGGGTTAAGCTTGCTTTACTGGTTATATATATATATATGTGTTATAATTCGCGTGCTTTTTAATTTGTAATGGTCCTGACCCACCAGGGCTTTTACATAAATAATTAACTGCTAGCTTACGCGCCTAAATGATGAGTGAGTGGATTTTAACGTCGCACTATTCAGCTTCACGAGGGCTTTTGGCGATGGACCTCGTAATTTTGAACCATGGTCAAGTGATGAGGATGACACTTGGTGCGAACCCCCTCTCCTTACTTCCACACCACACCAAACCAACGGGAGGACTTTTGGTCCTCTACATATTTAAAGTGCATCGGCCTCCTCTGCATAGCGGGTCTTCAGCAATACCAGGTTCGAACTCTTGACATGTCAACTACGAGTCCATTACCTTAACCACTAGGCTACTGCATCCACCTCTTAACGGGATGTAATCGTAACTTTTTCTCTTAGAAATTAGAACCTCAGCTTATTTTAACTAAGAATTACATGAGACGTCATCATCCGAATATCTGGAACAATCAGAAAAGGTGTCTTCGGAAGTCACATGAGTTTTTGAACTCCACTTGCCACTCTGTATAAATACTTCCGTTTTCATGAAAAATTCACGCTGTTTATTGTAACTTCTATGTGATAATAAGCTTGTGTTAATCGTATTTTGATTTGTGTGTGTGTGTTTCGTATAAGTATCTACATGTACAATAAAAATGGAATATCTGTCCCTAATAACATGCCTCATCAATTCTCAACAATTTTAAAATCCATCACCTGCTTACGGAATTTATAAATGAGCAATAGAAGAAAACCACTCACCAACAATTACATACATACACATACACTCTCATATACACACATTCACACACAATTGGAAAAAATTTAATGATGGAAAACATATTCACGTGTTCAAATGAAGGGAAATATGTTATTTTTTGAAATTACGTAAGTGCTTTAGGATAAAGTTCAATCGCCCAGTAAGGCACGTGTAAATTATTAAGGTATTCGCTTACCAGGATTCGAGAATAAATGTCAAAAATTCAAGGTATAATTCTTTTAACGATGAATCATAAATAAATCTGCAAATTATAGGTTTTAATCCTTTATTCCGTGTTGAAATTAAACTAGTTTCAAAATAGGGTATTTGAAAGTATGATTTTGATAAAAAAAAAATACATAAGAATTGAATTTTAAGTTAATATAAAGTTATCTCACACATAAGCACACACATGCATTTGAGTTTGTATGTGTGAATACTGAAACACACTTGTGGCTTGGTTATTGTATTTCTTGAAGATTACAGAGATTGTTGAGATTATTATATTAAGTGTTTGGGGTTCTTTTCCTTCAAAAAGTATCTTCCTTTTAATTTACTATTATGTTGAAAACTATTAAGAAATTTGCGATTGGCAGTTTGGCAAATCTTCGAATGTCATTGCTCGGTGGTGTAATATAAAGGCATTTGTTACCATTGTCAGACATTTAATATTTTCTGTGGCGTCGAAGTCTAAGTAAATTTATTAGTATGCATACCATAATAAACACAAGTGTATTTTGATTTAGCATACATAAAAAAAAAACCAGATTTTCAAAAAAGTACAGAAGAAGCTATTTAGTCAGTTGAGAATAAAAATTTTTTTGAATATCCTTTTAATTCTCACTCTTGTTTTGCTAAATATTACAAAACCAGAATTCTTTGGAACATATAATGTATTAAGAGTTTCTATGGAGCATCAGGGTGGAAAATTCATAGTCAAAGAAATAGAGATAATGAGCAAAATAATGACACTTTAAATAACTCATCTGAGACTGGTCTTAAAGATATAGATGAATTAAATTAGATATTTATGTTTGAATTCATAAAATATGTAAGACTTGTAATATGATAGAAGAACAATCTCATCTCGATTCAAATTTTCCAGTTTGCAAAGTCTTTAAACGCGTACAAATGGTAAAGAATAATATTTACAATTTCAGATGTATTGGTCAGGCTTTTAATACACTAAATAGAAAATAGAACCAGCATAAATCGTATGCAAAAAAATTATTGTAAAAAAATTTCAAAAATATGAAATTAAATGCTTTAGCAAACATAGCTTTCCAAACATTGTGGTTCACATAACTGACCCCAGAAAAATATTATGGCTCGAGAATCCTCATATGACAGCTTTGATCTCATTCACATCTCATGCGTTGACAAGGATAATGAATTTATATTTCAGGGTGGAAAATTAGAGAAAATATAGAGATCTTAGACTTCTATAGTAAATTTACAGAAAGATTTTATAATTGCACCTTATATACACTCACTTCCAAAAGTTAAGCACGGAGAGGAAAATGCTTATTTCCGGAAGCCAATCAGAATTGAAAAGGACGCAATTCGCTGCAGAAGTTGATGGAAGTATGCAAATATGTTAGGTAACAGACAATCGTGCTTTCATGTCAAGAAATATGCAAAAAGGGCAGTCTTATAAGAAGCCAGCTTTATGAAGGGTTACAGAAGTTGATTTGTAAGTGCTGATAGAAGGTGTTTAAAACTTTCGTACAATTTGTTTTCAAGACATACGTGTTTCTATGACTTCCAGAAAACAAGTGGAAGATTCTGAGCGCTGGCGTGCTGTGGGGCGCATTGAAGCAGGACAATTGATCACAGATGTTTCTCTTTTCTTCGGCGCTCATAATTCTGTAATTTCACGCTTATGGAAACAATTCCAAACCACACAGAGAGTTGTCCGAAGGCCCGTAGGTGGTCTCCCAAGGGTTACAGCCCCCGCGGAAGATCTATATATTGCTATTGTAGCCAAGCGGAATCGCAGAGCGACCTCCACACGTGTGACATCTATGGTTACAGCATCCATTGGTAAGGCTATATCTGCAGCTACTGTACGCCGAAGATTACATATGAATAGACTGTATGCCCGGGTACCTCGAGTTTGTGTTCCTCTATCCGTCCAATCAAAAGGGGCACGATTAAAGTGGTGCCGGGAATATGGCAATTGGACTGTGTCTGACTGGGGCAATGTCATGTTTACTGAGGAGTCAAGATTTTTTCTGGAGCCAGATGACAAGCGTATAATCATATGGCGTAAACAAGGAACACGCAATCAGCAACAAAACATCACCGAACATCACGCATTTTGAGGCGGAAGCATTATGGTGTGGACAGGGATTTCATTAACATACCGCACCGACCTGCACATCTTTAAATGGGGTTCTGTGACGGCTGTCCGGTATCGAGATGAAGTCCTAGAACCCATTGTGAGATTTTGCACTGCAACAGTTGGCCCTACTTTTGTTTTAATGGACGATAACGCAAGTCCCCATAGAGCTGACATCGTCGATGACTACCTGGAGAGTGAAGGGATTGCACATATGGCGTGGCCAGCATATTCGCCCGACCTGAATGCCATTGACAATCTTTGGGATGCTCTTGGCCTTGCTGTATCTTCACGTTTCCCACCTCCGGCTGAGCTGGAAACTGCTCTACAAGAAGAATGGCGATTACTTAATTCTGCGGTGGTTGACCACCTAATTGAAAGCATGGTCAGATGGCGTAAACTTTGCATACAGATGGGGGGGGATCACATACCCTATTAATGTCCTTTTTTTCATTTTATGCTGTTTATTTTCACTTTATACATAATTCTGCTTAAGTCTCCAGTATGACATTATCTGATAACTTACAAAAATTTAATATTGTTTTCATTTCTGCATATAATTATTGATTTTGTTTTATGTATAAAGTAAAGTAGATTTATAGTAAAGTAGCATTTATATGCTACTTTACTATCAAATTTTGTGTCAATCAAAGCAGTATTTGTTGATTTTTTTGCATTTTACATCTTCGTGCTTAACTTTTGGAAGTGAGTGTATTAATAAGATTCAGCAATATCAAGAAATTCTTCAACTACTATTCGGATCGTTATCATCCTGTAAACTTCTTAAAGCATATATATATATATATATATATCATAGATACATTAATTGTCTTACAAATTTTGATTTCAAAATCACCACATAATACTAGGATTACTGAGAAAGTTATTAGTAGTCTGGGTGTGAATAATAAAAAGGCTCTTTTTTCATATACAATATTAGGCAACAAAGTAAATTTTAAGCAGATGGCCATGAAATTGCAGAAAGGAGATTATTGCGATTACAATGAGCATGGAAGTTAGTAGAAAGGTGATACGTATGCAAAAGTCAGGAGCAAAACGTTGTAGGTGCCGTGAGTGCAGGAAAAACAAGTGTGGTTGGCGCGCTTAGCTCAAGACTACAATAAAAGGAAAAACGGAGGAGCAATTAAAGAGATTCACTACAAGTCTAAGGGAGTTCTTTCATGAAATATGGCTAGAAGAAATTATTTGGACGAATTCCTACGTGAAAGAATGATCGGAAAACTGGAGGAAGGGCGTAGTTTGACCAGTGTAGCTGAAGAGTTCGGAATCAACAAAGGTGTTGTTTCGCATTTGGAAAGCTTTCCAAACCATCGGTATAGCTGTTAAAAAGGTTAGTGGTGGCCGCCCTAGGAAAACAACTGCAGTGGATGACCAATATATCGTTCTGCATGAGAAAAGAACCCGATACCAGTCAGCAAGCGGTTAATAATCAGCAACTGTGTACAGCAACAGGGTGAGTGACAAGTGTCACATTTTTCTGTGACCAGATGCCTTCACAAAGGTGGTCTATTCGCCCACCATTCTTAATGCTGCATCTCTTTGAAAGAGGGCCGTAGACGGCACCGTTTAGAGGGGTGTAAAGAGCACAAAAACTGGATGTTTCATCAATGGAGTTGTGTCCTCTTTACGGATGAGAGTCGTTTCAGTTTCACAAGCGATTCTCAACGTCAGTTGATTTGGAGAAAGGTCGAGATACGGTTTCATCCCAGTAAGTCCTGAAGTTGTCGTCCAAGGAGGCATTGTGCTGAACGGGTGGAATGAGGCTCTGTAACCGGAGATCCCTATAGTAAGGATATAGTCCCTATAGTCCCTATAGTCCTTCCCCGTAGTGCATCGTCATTTTCGAGGTGCTATTGAACCAGGCTTCATTTTTATGAATAGCAATGCACGGCCACGTTAGACTGCTGATTTTAGGAGCTACTGGAAAGTGAAGATATCACTCTAATAGATTGGACTAATTTACATCCCATAGAACATGTGTGGGATGTTTTGCGGAGATGTTATGCAGCATGATTACATCCTCCGGGGAACACCCAACAACTGAAACAGAGGATGATTGAGGAATGGGAACTCTTACCTCAAGAACCGTTGGACAATCTGGTGCTGAACATGGAGAGAAGGGGAGAAACAACCATTGAAGTAAGGGGGGAGGGCATATCCTATACTAAGGAACATCTACTTGTTGTTCGTCCTCTTGGACAGACAATCATGTGTAACAATACTATGAGTTCAATAAAGCCTTTTTTTTGTTTGATTCCATACTATATGCATTGTATTTATTTTTGCGCAACTATGTTTTTGTCATCGTTTAAGTACAAAATGCTATCTCTCATTTCTGAATATCATGTCTCTCAGATGATTTCTCGTGGAGTTAAAGAAAAAAGCACCAGTTTCTAAAGTCTTGCACACCAGCGTATACATTTTCTGACACATATTCAAAGACATGTAATCCAGTTACAAATTTCAACATTTTTCTCACAGCCAACGGACTACTAACTAACACAATATCATCTGCATACAGATTTTTTGATATGCTGATAATGGGGAAGTGTTTTCATATATTTAAGATCTGTATTTAGACAATAGAGGCTTTACAATCATTTCAAGGTTTCATTTCTTTGAATTCCTCTGTGAATACAGTCTTTCAGAATTCTTTGTTTAAAAATCTATAGTTTCTAAACGTTTAATTGGTTAACTTTTCGTTCATTTACTTTGAAGTTTTCGCTTATTGTACTCTTTTTCTGTTTGGATTTTTTCTGCTTTGTTTTCTTTTATGTTCCGAAATCGTACCAGTATAAAGAAACATACGATACGTAAACACATTTAACAGCTTAATCTTTAATACATCCACATATCCTTGTCATTTCATCACAGTTGAGATTATGGGCTGAAAAATAATTATTTGTTTAAATATGTTTTAAATCATTTTTATTCTTCTTCTTTTCTGATTATCTAGTTTCGCCAGTGTGATCTTTTCCTTTGAGATGTCTACAGAATTCTGTAATGCCAGATTTTGGCAAAAATTTGGAACTGTGTGAGGTGTTTTTGACAATAATCTTACCCTTATTCATAAATAATACTTGTATTAAAAGGAACAATTTTTCACAAATCTCCTTAAAAAATCACTTTTGGATTGTCGCAACTTTCTTCGAACGATTCTGCCACTATTGTAAGCAATATTAAAACTCTCTTTGCACACTGGCCTTCAAAAGTTAAGGAACAACCGGTTTTTTTGCGCCTTATTTGCAAATAAATGAATGTAGAAACACCAAATTTTGATGACATGTGCACAAAACAGTTATGTATTGACTTCAAGATAGAAGTTTACATAACAAAAATTCAAAAATGATTTATAACAAAAAAAAAAGACAATCTCGCTGGAAATGTCCATTCTTGAACAAAATAATAATCACAGTTTTATGTGGTAAAATGTCACAGAAACATAACAAAAATGGGTTTTAATAAGGGATATGCTCACCCCTAGCTTGAATGCATTGGCTGCATCGAATTTCCGTGCTGTCAATTAAGCTGTCGGTTACCGAAATGGGAAGCGAAGACCAGACACGGAGTAAGATTCGTTCCAGCTCTCCTAAAGACCTTGAAGGAGGACTTAAAGCATCAACCTGTCTACCGAGATAGTTCCAAAGATGCTCTATCGGATTTAAGTCTAGAGATTGAGCTGGCCATTCCATTCGCTCTAAACCAAGAACCCCAAGATATTCCTTAACAATTACAGCTCGATGAGGTCGTGCATTATCATACATCAGAATGAAGTCATTGCCAATTGCACCAAAATACGGGTGGACAAAAATATCTAGGATCTCACCCCGATATCTCACACCAGTCAGAGGTCATCCCTGGAACATATGCAGGTCAGTGTGACCACCGAATGAGATCTCTGCCCAAACCATTATTCCACCACTTCGGTAACTGTGTCTTTCAACAATGTTGGATTGATGATATTTGGTGCTTCGTTCTTTCCAGACAGACGTCCTGAATCACTGTCCAGTGTGAATCTGGACTTGTCTGTAAAGAGTACAGAAGCCCATCACTGTCTGGTCCAGGAAACGTGTTCTCTTGCCCATGATAAGCGGGCCCTTGTCTGTCGTCTGTTGAAGGATACATACACAACTAGCCGCCTTGCATAGAGATCTGAATTGTGAAGACGCCTTCGCACCATACTAGCGGATATTCTTCTTCCTGAAGCTACAGAGTGGTCAGCAACAAGTTGCGGCACAGAAATCCTTCTTCTCCTTAGGGTTGAAAGAGCGATAAAACGGTCTCCTGCAGGTGTTGTAGCTCGTGGTCGGCCTGGAACATGTCTTCTGGACACAGATGCTTCGGTTTGATACTGATTCCATAGAAGGTGGACCACACTACGAGACACATTAAGAACGCCTAGCAGCGTCAGCCTGTGATAATCCCATTTCCATCCATCCATCCGACCGCCCTCCACCTTAACGAATCGGGCAAACGGCTTCTCTCAGACATTGCGAGACCCTACTGCCTATTGTCAACAAATCTGCTATCAAAAGTTGTAAATCAACAAAAGTTACACGCTTAATTACGAAAGCCTGATATATGCATATCCTTCTTTCACTCATATATATCTGTTCTTTCCTATTAAAAAAGTTGCACCTATTGTTTTTGCATAAATTTGTATAAAGTTCGTTTTTATCACTTATAGCAAAACTATAAATTTTATTGTTACTGTAATTTTTTTTTACAGTGACTTCGAAAAACATGTTGTTCCTTAACCTTTGGAGGCCAGTGTATTTAGATAGGTGCAGCGGAGTTGTCGCATTCTGCATGTCTTCTCTTGGTTAAAATATAGTCCATTTTCTGGTTTCCTTCCCCTTTTTTGTTATCGTTAATATCTTCTAGTCTCTCTCTGGACCATATGTAAAGGAAAGAAAAATAAGTCCTATTTTTTAAGAAATTAGCATTACTTATGTGAAATACTTTTTTTTTGTTGCCATGCATAAGTGTTAATTGTTAAATGTACATGTATTTAAAGTTATATATAGACATATCGTTAACCAGCTTTATGATATATGAAAGAACATGGAGGAGCATTTATTTTAATTCACTATTTTTTGTTATTTTCGCATAAAAATGTTAGCAATCAATTTTGTAGTTTGTAAAATTATAGCTCTTATTATTAAAATAAATGATTTTAGGAATTATTAAACTAAATAAAATATACAAAATTCACCATAAACATTAAATTTTTATTCTTCATTAAGGTTTCTCACAACCAGTGGTTGTAAAGAAAAGAAAAAATTTCCACAAACATTTTAAGTAATATTTTATACTTTTATCTCAAATATTTTTCTGCCTATATATTTTACTGTATATAAATGCATTTATACAAAAAAAAACTTCACATTTGTGTTTTATTTAAAAAAGCTTTGTTTAAGAACAATATAACTTTTTTTATAATACATAGTGTTATATCGCATCGTATGTATTCCTTAAAATGTGATTGCGATAATTTCTTCAATAATTAGTTTTATCTCATTCTTATGTTATGTGAAAGTTTTAAGGTAAAGCATTTTTGGCATTTATCCATGTAGCTAAGCTTTCTTAGAGACTTTGCAGTCGGTAACTTCCAAAACTTCAAGAATAATCTGGAAATTCTCTGAAACAAAGTACATTAAAACGTGGGTCATATCTAAATATTTACTTCCACCGTTATCATCTTTCTTGATCTGTAAATAATGTGGTATTCCCGTTACGTAAGAATATTGATATTTTTAGAAGTAGAATTATGCAATACAAAACCAATGTGTACCAAATAATGCAAAAATAATTTGTCGAACGTCAAATAATTGAATTTTAAGCTATATATATATAATGGAAATAAATATATATGTATACAAATAAAGCAGTTTTAAAAGATGAATCTTTTAAAATAACTAGATGACTTCTAAAATGCCTTGAGTAGAGAAAAAAAATGCAAGAGAAATGTTACATGATTATCTATAGACGAATGGACCAGTAAGTATATAGTGCATTGTTTTAGAAAACAGATAAATATCACATTCTCTGAAAAGGTATTTTATGTGAAATTCGTGCGCAGCTTGTACATTTACTAATTTAATTAATTAATATTTCTTGAATCTGCACTTTTTTCAGATTTAACCAATTTATTTTTGAATTTTAAAAGAAATCAAAGATAGGAAATGCATTGACAGTGTATTTCGTCATTTTTCGTATTGATTTCTTGTTTAAAGAACGAACATCATTCCACAATCTGAAAAATTACAAGGTCTTAGAAAACTCTATTTTTTCAATTCTTTGCTATACAAAAATTAAAAAGCATTCAACTATTTTATTTTATTTTCGTACAGAACCAGATATCTTATTTTTAATTGCTGGAAAATGCATCAACAATTTTTTTAAATCTTCCAGTGTCAGTTGAATTTGATTTTTCGGTCCATTTAACTGTTTGACCGATGAACTTATATATTTTTGTTAAGGTGATTTTGAGTTTCACAAGGCGTTTCTTTTCTCTGAATTTCGTGGTACATTTACAAAATGGAATACGACTTCATTAGTACTTTAATAAAAATATATTTCGCCACCACTTTCCTTTCAGAATTTCTTTATATATTCTTTGTGTGCAGTAACGTCCCATTAGAGTAGCATTACATGTTGTTGATGGATTGAACACGCTATGGCCTCGGATCACCATGGTAACCTTAAAGATGGCGTCGATTTGAACAACTCATCTTCGGGTCTAGAGACTTGCGCTTTGTAACTTACTTTGTCTTTGACTAAAAAGCTGATAGGGAATTGTATATTATAATAATTTAACAGTGTTCATGTTTCAGATTATTTTGGCCAGTCGATATTATAATCAGATTTTAACATTTTTTTAAAATAATTAACTAAAAATTGTATCATTACACGAAAATATTCATAACACTTCGTTAAGAAATTATAAAGCCACTAATGAATAAGTGCATTCCTTAAAATGAAATAATACGCAAATTTTTAGCATGTATATTGAAAACTGATAGCGAAACACTTTCCTTACTTGTAACTAAATGAATTAACTGTAACTTTAAAAATTAATTAATTTTTACTTTAATTAATTGTAATTTTAAAAATTAATTAATTGTAACTTTAAAAATTAATTAATTTTTTCATTCTATGTATTTTTTTAAAAATTCAATATGATGGTTGCTTAGAAATTATAAGACCACCTGAGAAAATTAGCAAACCATACACAGCATCAGAATATCATTATAAACCACGTATTTTAGTACACGTGAAAGCATTACCTGAGATTCAAAAGTACCCGTATTAATTGATTATCCGCTATTTATTTAAAGATTCCAGGACATCAAGAATTCTGCAAGGGACAAACAATTTATTTTCTAAGGTTTCATGAATAAATCTGACAAGGAAGTAGATAGGTTAATGCAGTTTCTTAAAATTGTCATTCACAATGTCAAAAATAGAAAAAATAATTTAAACAAAATAAAATGATCTGGAAGAAAAAGGATTTTGACTTCCGTGATCTATAAATGTTTCGAGTTTGAAGTAAAAAAAGTCTTTCAACTCGTCCCGTATGGAAAAATCTTAAATCAAATACTAATGCCTACTTTTTGAAAATGAAGAAAACACCAAAGTCAGTTATTAAGAAGGAAGATTAAAACCAGCTTTTGGCATAGAAAGATATGGAAAATTATGTTTCTTAATGTAAAAAAATTAACGGCTCCAAAAAATTTTAGAATGACTTAAAAATGACACACGAATGCTTCTTTCGACAAAGAGGAAGGGTTGGAGAAGTTTTAGTCAGTTTAATTTATGGCGAATTTTCAGACTTACGGACTCTGTACAATATCAAGCTATACTACGTGATCATTTGATATCATTAGGGGTCTTTAACAGGGGGTGGTAACTGGATTTTTCTACAGTTTTCCACTACCTAAAGCCACCTGGACACAATGCTTCAAAAGTTGATCTTAACTTTTGTTATTTCAACGAAAAATGGAATCTATGATGTTATTTAGAAAAGTGGTGAGCCAATATCTGGTTAAGTTTCCCACTTTTTTTTTTTTTTTGGACTAGTTATCTTACTATATCTTAAAGATGCTTTTTCCCCGTTTATTTCTGATATTTTTGCTAATTTAATACTTCTTTTTTTTTTTTGCGAATTTTAAAATGCAATTGATTATCAAACCAATACCAATCAATAAAGTTATTACCAAAACATCTTTCAGATTCTGCAAAAGTCTTGGACGATTTAAAGAAACAAATTCGAAAAAATTCTCAAGAATCTCATGCTAATATATAAATAACTGAATAAACCATAACTTTAAATATTTTTAAAAAAACCCAATAATTTAGAGACATTTCTCATTTGAAAAATAATTTATTATATAATAATGATAATTATGATATTGAGAAGAAAAAACATTTATCTAAAAACCTAAAATATAAAGTTTGACGTTCATTTTCAAATCGAGTATATATATGTGTGTAGAAAGCCAATGTTAAATCCTTAAACATCTCTCTCCTCTCTGAACATTATCTTTATTGATGTTCATTATGTAAACAGATATGTCCTCTATTTATGATGCCTTTTTAAGGAAAGTAACCCTAGCTCTCTCTTACCGTTAACCGAGTCAGATTAGTATCGGTTGATGGAAGAGCATATGTTCTCTGACACACATGCATCAGTTATCATTGACAAAAGAACTTTGAACCTTAACAAATACTTTGATTTCAACAGTGATTGAATGAATTTTTAGAAAGGTCAAGAAATAATTAAAAACAGGACGGAAAGAGTTCAATGTCTACGATCGTCTTGATTAAAGGACCCATGAAATAAACTGAGGCACAGTATACTGTGTTGATATAGTATTTCGAAACGGTAGAAAGTGCACAACGTATAAATCGTGAATTTTTCAAAACAAACATCTCTTCACTTGATGATTCAATACATATCGATCATTGTATATAATCACTGAAACTTCAACACAGATATTCAATTCCGTGTAGCACTGATTCGCAGAAAGAATCGCAATCAAATTAGTTCAGTTTCTCATATTGATATGGCTCTTTTATTTGTAATATACTCCTCCCAGATTAGTATTTTGGAGGAGTTGGGAACTCTTACTGGAGGACAAAGATTAATCAAATGTTCAAGGTCACGAGTTTCATAATCTATTATGTTCAGATTAAATCGTGAATTGGAACTTTTGCTCCAGTCAACACTGCGGAAAAATATAATGGAAACCAATGCACATGAAACAGAAATTAACCCAACACGATATACCAGGTGTGACACAAAAAAAACGAGACTGGTCTAACAAATCATTGTACTTACAGAATCAGTTCTCCGTGACAGTATCACCTTCAAAGTAGTTCCCTTCAGCATTCACACACTTCTGCACTCGATGCTTCTATTGCTGAGAACAGTTTTGGAACGAGGTTTTTGGAAGTCCCTTTAGGAGATTTTCCGTTTTTGCTTGAACCTCTTCAACTGAGGTAAAATCTGTTCACTTTCAGCAAGATTCAACTGTAGGAAATAAAAAAAAGTCGCATGGGGTCAAATCAGGTGAATAAGGAGGATTCTCTATCACAGTAATGTTTTTGCTGATCAGAAACTGCTTGACAGATAGGGCCATGTGAGCGGATGTATTGTCTTGGTGCAACAGCCATCCATCACTCCTTAATTCTGGCTTTTTTTTCCTAATTTTCCACGAAGTCTTTTTAGTACTTCAAATTAGTAGTGCTGATTAACAGTGTGATCACTGATGTGAGTGAGAACCCACTCATATCACGAATTTTGGCTATGTGCTGTGTGTAATCGCTAACCTTGAGCGCCCAACAGGTTCAGCATCTTCTACACTGACCTTGCCTCCTCAAAACCTCTTATACCATTCAAAAACATGCGCACGAGACAAAGTTTCATCTCCATAATCCTCGGTTAATATTTGAAATGTTTCAATGGCTGATTTCTTATGTTTCACAAAAAATTAAATTTTGATTCGACTTTTTCCTGGCAGAATACAGTTGCACGTATTCACTCATGTGTGTATGAAGCACATCTCACACTTTCTAGGAGTGTTAGTACGGACACGATAGCTTAGTGATTACGTTGTAGCCGGAGTGTCGTGAGTTTGAGTCTTGTTGCCATTGAAGATTCACCTCGTAGAGGGACCAGTGCACGTTAAATCTGTCGAAGCTCAATGTCCTCCCGTTGGGGTGGTACTATGGAAAGAGGGGTTCCAGCTCAGGTGCCATCCTCGTCATTTGACCAAGCTTCAAAATTACATAGTCCGTAGCCAACCCCCTCATGTTACTTTATAGTACGACGTTAATATAACCTTCTCTCACTGGAAGTGTTAGCACATACAACTGTCGTGAGGGGAACTCACAAAATCTACATGCATCGAAGTTTACAAAGTTAATTTGTGTACATATTACATTATTATCTGCCGTAAAAAGTACAATTTAAGCTACATCCATGTGGGAAGAGAGAAGGAAATTTGCATTTTTATTCAGCTGTCGTATAAACTTTGTAATATTTTTTGCTTGGTATATGTCTATAGAATCACCATATTCTCCAAAACGAAAAACATCCTAACAATACAGGAGGTAAATTTGATAGTTTATATTATTTTAGCAGATTCACAAGCTTTTTTTAACTTTTTTCTTCTTTGGTCTAAGTAAAAATAACTGCGGATTCTTCACGATCTCACCGAAATGTCATTCTACATGATTAAATGTACTATCATTATTTCTTCTAGCATAATTCAGTTTTTTTAACACTCGTTGTTACGAGGGGTGATAAAAAAGGTTACAAGTCGAATAAAGAAATATTGATTAACAATAGACAGAAAATACAAAAGAGAATTAAATGACGTACATGCGTATCACATTTCGACATAATTACTAAGTCTATTTAGGCATTTATCAGAACGCAGAACCAATTTGGTAGAAATCATGTCCTTGTCCATTGATCTAGGTCTAGGCGGATGTTTTCACAGCACCGTCTTGGAATATCGCAACACATCAGAAACGATATGCTGCACGCTGCCACAGCTCAGTCCCAACTCTGACGAGATTTCACGCACAGTTACCCATTGATCATTTTGAATCAGTTCTCCAATCAGTGCCGTGTTGGTTTCTGACGTTAAAGAACTTTGCCGGCCACTCACTGCCATATTTCCTGATTGAAAAGAGTGACACCATTTCGCTATATGTTGTCTGCTCATTCTTTGCCCATAAAAATCGAAACATGGCTCGCACTTCCAAACGAGACCAATTTCCTGAACGTTTTGCCGTTTCAATCATCCTGAACCATCTGGGAACTTTCACTACCTACCCGCAAATTAGCTATATGACAAGTAATGCCATTTGTATCCCCTCTGGGGAAGCAAAATTTCTCCATAATATGTAGTTTTCAAATGCTGCAGCTTGTAACCTTTTCTTCTGATCATCCCTCGTATATTTTTTCAAATTTGAGAATTAATTTATGCATTCTTCTTTCAGTATATTACTGGATATTGCGCACTATACCTGTTGATGCAAGAATAAGCTTTATAAATTAATAATTCCCAAAGGAATTAAAATAGAAAGCTTCGGTACATTCCAAAAGGATGGACAAGAAGCTAGTTTTTTATGACAAGAAAAACCTATTCGATTGATTCTTTATTTGACTACCATATGGTGGATAAGTGAAAGTCAGTGACATGTTTTAAGGAACTTAGAATTGTTCAATGTTCTGTCCGTCATTCAGAAGCACAGATATCAGACAATACACAACGCTATTCACGGCTGTACACAATATTTCTTGCCTTACACATAATGATGCATGATGTCCTTTAATTTTGTCTATTATATCGATTTTTTTTCTGTGCACTTTTGACTTCAAGAACACCCACAACCAAAAGTGAAACGATGTCAGATCGGGAAATATGGAAAACCAAGTGGATGGAAAGGATCAAATTGCAATGCGAACCACCTCGATATGTGACGGGGGGCTTCATCTTGCCTGAAGGTAATTGTGTATCATGTATGTTGCCCTTGTAGTTATGGAATGATGTGCTCTGTAATAATGCTGCATAGCACTAATCAGTGACAGAAACTGGTTCGATCGATTGAGAAACTGGGGATTAAATCCCACCAGAGGATGATTTTTAGTTGATCCTAGGATTCTTATGATATCTTTAGTATATTCGTTTGTCGAATTAGGGACATGTACCTTTTCAAATGAAATTTTATTGCAACAAATATTGACATGTACTTTTGCAAATGAAATTTTATTGCAACAAATATTGGCATGTACTTTCGCAAATGAAACTTGATTGCAACAAATACTGACATGTACTTCTGCAAATGAAATTTTATCGTGACAAATATTAATGTTTTTGTTTTATTCGGTAATTATTTTATATTAGTTATTTCACTCGCACACATATTTTAGCAGAACATATTGTTTAACAATATATTGCAATTGAATATCAAATTTATTCGAAAAATTTGAAATAACACAAAAATGTATCACGATTAATATATAAATGTGAAAAAAAAATTCTTTTATTATAAAATACTAATGAATAATTGATTTTTACTTTTTTTTCTGTAAAAAAATATTGTACAAGTTGAACTAATAGTGTGAGTATAATACACCTAATAACTAAATAGCTGTTGCGATTTGTTTTAGTTAATTTGATAGATCGAGAAGGGACTTATATTAGGCGAAGCCGTTCAGTTTTCTTATTCCATTATAGAATTAAATATCTCATCAGTATTTTTAAACAAAAATTTTAATTATTGGATGTTCAAAGGCACTATGACTATTATCCTATCAAAATTAATTTTAGTAGTATATAACGTAATTTATTTATCAATGAAATATTCTAGCAGCTACATTCTCTTGAAATAGTGGAGGTAATTTCCTTGTGGCTCCATCTTTCAGCATTATTTTCAAACTCATAATGTTATATTTCTTCAGGTATCCGACTACCCTAAAATTGTGAATTTTGCCAAAAATTGACAATTTTTTTTATGATTTTATTTTATAGACCATCTTATTAGCTTTATAAAAATACCAAGTGTATCATTTTCCGTTCTCACTAGAGCAAAAAATACAAGTGTTTTAGTAAAAGCAGATGCCATTACTTTAAGCAAGATGTCATACATTAAAACGCGTTTTACTCGGAATGTGTTTTTTTTTAAATACTCTAGGCCAGCGATTGCTCAAAGTAAATTAGCTGCCGCCTGGCAAAAGCTAATTTACTGTTATCTGATTCAGGCTGTTATCTAAGTATTTTCGAATGCTTTTATTAGTAAATAACCTTTTTTATTAATAATGAATTCGGAACGTCTATCCGTTGTATTATATAGGGTTTCGCCCGATAAGGAAAAGGGCAGAAGTTGGCTACCTATACGATTGATTCTAATCCAGCATTTCTCAAACTGTGGGGCGTGACCTCCTAGAGGGGCGTGATAACTCTACGAGAGGGTACGAGCATATTGAAAAATCGAAAACAAAAGATTATTTAAAAAATTATTAATTTACTGAAAGTAAACAAACAAAATACATTCTGACATAATAAAAAATATACATTTACACTGATATAATACACTTATAAATGTATCAGTACTGCACCATGTGTATTTTATAATTAATTTAGCAATACTAAGTTAAGAATAAGTTTAATAATTACCAGTGACTCCATGGGCTCGTCAAATATAAAATTTTTACAAAATTTAACATTTATCATGATAATTTGTACGGTTTATAATTAATCCTTTTCCTGCCGATTAAAAGTTACGGGATTCGCTCTCCAATTCCACCGTTTTCCAAGTAGGCACGCGTATGTGATGTATGGGGGGAGGGAGTGAAAAGGAATAGATAAGTAAAACCTTCTCTGAAATAAGTAAATCCTTCGCAAACGACGAACGACGCTGAACGTCACTGGGAAATGGAACGCGAAGCGTTCCTCCAACCCATATCGAGATAGTTGAATGTTGCCTTAGGTTGAAGGGCCTTGATGAGAGAGTGGTTCCTTATTGATGGAGAGGACGTGGCAAGGAGGCATGGCTAGAGGAGCTGCTTCGGAGACAACCGAGTTGGCGGTAAAAAGTCGTTCTGTTAATGTGAGTAGCTTGATTGCCATTGGCTGAGAGGTCTCTGTGAGTAGGCACACGATTGGCTGCCCTGACACATTGGAACTTGAGCAATGGGTGGGATCTAGTAAAAAGCTAGCCTGTGTGGGAAGAGAAAATTGAACTATTGAAAATAAAAAGTTTAGAAAAGCAAAATAAAAAATTTAGCAAGGTTCACTTACCACCGGTGAGTGATAGGCTAATTGCTAGGGGGGATTATAAAATCCAGGAAATTTCTCCTGGGTCTTTTAATATTTGGCTCTGGGTAGTAATTGTTTAATCTTTGAACGTTTATATTATCTATGTTCTGAAGGTTGTCAAAAAATTTTATAGCTAATTTCTGAATATAATTTTTAAAGGGTAAAATTTGGATGGCTTTATAAATATCTTTATTTCTGGTGTAACGAGTATCTTTGGTAATATTTCTAATTAGGGAATTTTGAGAATTTTCTAGAATTTTTATATTTGCATTAGCTGCATATACCCACACAGGACAAGCATAGGTCATGATGGGACGTAGAACGGCAGTGTAGAGAAGTAAAATCCTTCGCAATCACTGTCAAGGTCCTTTTATACCATTTCAAAACCTTCAGAATAATTTTATGGATAGCAGTGCGCAGAGAAGATCATATTTCGGAAAGACGTACATATACGACCGGGGCAATTAAAGCTTTGGTTGAGTGTGGCGTTTATATGCGCCAGTGAAACTTAAAAATTTAAAGTCGTATTGTAGCTTTAGCGTCAAAGTATAGCATTAATGAATTCAATACATTGTTATTGTATGGAAGAGGAGTGCGATGAAAATTATGATTCAAAATTGGGTCGCAAATATTGAAAGTTTGAGAAGCACTGTTCTAATCTCACGAGAGAGAGAGAGAGAGTTATGTTGACGTTGCACTATAAAGCTTCACGAAGGCTATTGGATACGGATCTCGTAACTTTAAATAGTAAAAAGTATTAGCCACAGTAGTAACATAGCGAACTCCTGGATTTAGAAACCAGGATTGCAGGTTTAAACAAAGTTTTGCGGCTAGCCCACTTTCACCTGTATTTCCAATACTCTGGGCCATAGGGAAAGTAAGAGATGTCAAGAGAAGTTTAACTATTACAAATAAAACCACAATCTATTAATATAAAACGATAAAATTATAGCCTATAATAATTACTAGTATGTGTTAAAATCATGCTAAAAACAATAAGATGAAAAAACTTACCACAGAGTACAGCAATAACCATTTTCCCCGCGCGATAGAAAGGCGTATATCAGTAACGCCTAAAATTAGTAAGTTATGATAAAATAACATTAAGTATAAAAATATATATTTAAAAACTCTAAGTATTGTTTTAAAATTTATAGAAAATAAAAGTACAACCCTGACATATACAATTAATTTTAAATAAAATATACTATTATTAATTTATTTAGGATGTAGCGCCATCTATCAATTAACTGTATTACTAATTAAAATGCTAATGTTATTACATATTCTCATTACACTGAGAACTGATAGAAATATAACTGTAAATAAAATTAGCAGGGTATCCATGTTCAATACAATGTTTAATAAAGTTATTAAAATTTAAATATATATTAAATTTATCACTAACTAATATATTATTACGATAAATATAATTAAAAATATTTTTTCTATAAATTGATATAGGTAAATTCGATTTCCAGTATGACACTTTAAGAATGTTAAAATTAAAATCATCTCTTTTATAATAAATATTACTATGTAATTTATAATCCTTAATATATATATATCTAATTCTCTGTGTTCTGTAATATTTTAGATCATAGATGGCAGCACGATAATCGTACTCATAATTTGTGTATAAGACAGAAAAATAAGAGAAAAATTTAATTTCATTTCATATGCTAGTATTTTTTAATGCATCTAAATATTCAGCTAGTTAAAAATAACTATTCAATTGCAATGTTTTTAGAAATTTTTTAGCTTTTAAATTATAAAAAATGTATTTTTTTAAAAAAATAGTTGTAGCATATATTTTTTTTGAAAATATAGTTATAGATGGCAGCACCAGTTGTCCCTACGACATTGAGAAGATCCGTAAAGCATTCTCTCACCTGACTAGAGATTGCAATATCAGACCATAAGTTCGATACCGGTATTCACTATTTTTTGGATTTCAAATCGGTAGTAGAAGTTATAGGAAAAGAAAGAAAA
Organism: Trichonephila clavata; assembly: GCA_019973975.1. Lineage (NCBI taxonomy): Eukaryota > Metazoa > Arthropoda > Arachnida > Araneae > Nephilidae > Trichonephila > Trichonephila clavata. Next base: position 66,074 of record BMAO01000657.1, on the reverse strand, counting down.
CACAAGGGTGCTTCTTTGTTAAATTTGCCTGTTTAATGAGAGAATGTAAATACCACAACAAATTTATTTGTATTTTTAAAATTATACCAGTATATAAAGAATCATAAAAAAAGTAAAGGAACATCTTATTTATTCAAATCGCAAAAAAGTGAAAATATCTCTATTCAAAGTATGGTACAATGACAAATTTTTGAAATGGGATCTTAAAGAATATAATGCATTAATTGTACCGGTCTTTAAGTCTGGAACGTAATTATGTGCAAAAATTACTATTTGTCGAAAACGCTTTTTCGGCTTCTACGCGAGTTGGTGGTATTGTTAGCAATACGCGTTATACTTTTTCCAAGTATTTACCTCTAAATTTCTCATCTTCAAATAAATCGATTTCTCGTGGGATGGTTTTGGATACAGCTGATATCTGTATTGTATTTTGGTTTTGTTGAAACTTTTTTAGTTTTTGCTAATTCTATTTTTTGTTCAAGAGACAATTCCTTTTCACTTATAGACATTAGAGTCATAATTATCTTCGGTAACTGTACCGAATTCTTCTGAATGTAAATAAGGTTCGTGGGTAAAAAGTTTTAAGAAAACTTACAATAAACGATTAAATTTGAATTGGTTAGTTTCGCCTGTTAGGGAAACATAAAAACAAAAACGTAAACTATTTTGCTAATTTGGCGATCCCTGAACATATAGCGGAGACAATTTTAAAAAATTCTAGTAAATACCGAAAAACCGGTATTTAAGCTTGTGAATATCGGTATTACAAAATTGTACAAATGGCTCAAAATACCGGTATTCGGTATCCCGGTATTGCAATCCCTACACCTAACTCTTTTAAAAGTTTTTTTTATTCATTTATAAATGTAAGATATAACTTTCCCATAGTGAAAATAACAATATGAGAAAAACTATCTAGTTATTTTCAATCTTTGCGATTACAGAAATAAACAAAAATGGATTTATTATTTTTTCCTTAAACGGGAAGCTAATATTTCAAGTTGTATACGCTCTGAAGTATTTAAAATTGATAATAAGAAATTAAACGTGTTTCTTATATTTGTTAAATGAAGGTTATATGGCTTATACTTATCTCTAATTTTGCATCCAAAATTATATTTATGTAGAATTTTATTTAAAAAAGTCATACTTCTGCGAAAGTTCTTACAAATTCTCCAACAAAAACATTATAAAAAATTTCAGCAGGACAAAATATAAAAAAAATTATAACAAAAATTATCAGCACGATTAATATACTTCTGAGATATTTTAAATACGTCTTTTCGTCCTTATTAAATGTTTCTCTGAAGAAATATTTATTTCCAATAACCGACAAAATCTTCATTCCATTATAATATCTAATGAAATCCATTTTATTGGCGCCAAGATGTAGGGTAGTTTGTCTGACCTCGGCTTTGGTCTAATCGTGTTAACTCAGCGGGAAACCCCCTTCCCCTCCGTATTAGTCTGAGCGTTTGAGCTCTGAACTTGTACTTTGACCCTTAATTTCAATTGAAAAAACTACGAATTTACCTTTTAATAATGTTATTTTTTTATTAATATTAATTATGTTGAAGAGTTAATCTAACTTGTTTTTAATAGGAATTTCAAGAAATCGGCCTTGTGTGGTGTGCAGGGAATTTAACGAATGGAACACCAAATCAGGTGTCATCCTCGTGATTTGATTGGGAATTAAATTTATGAGATCTGTTGTCAATAGCCCTTGAGTTACATCGTAGTTCAACGTTTATAAATAATCATTCATTGAACCGGGAAATTTGTCTAAGTAAAAACAAAATACTTAAAAAAAGCGAAAAAATAATCTCATGTTAGACTTATATCTCAGAAATGAGAACCAATTTTCCACTCGTATAAATATTTCCTAAGATGATTACTATGATTACCTTTCCTGCCATTTATTACCATCTTAATACAGTTTGCCCTGAATAAAATATATCCCATATTTCTTCTCATACAACGCATTTTCAAATAGATTTTTAGACTTGCATGCTAAGGTTGTGAGTGGTGTGACCTACTCTCAGCACCATCTAGAGGTGTGGGAGGAAGTGAAGGATGACTCTCCATAATACCTTCAATCGGGAAATAAACCACGAGAGACGCGAATTATGAGAAGACTTCTTATATATATATATTGATCCTTCTTTTATGGGATCAATCCTCTTCTCTAAATATTTGAGTTATAATTTAGCTATGGGGACTAATCGTCACTTTAATATCTTCATCTATCTAATCTTTGAAACACGCTATCAAATATACTAATACCTGATCGGTAGCAAACTCTCCTCGTCATTAGATTCTCTATATCTCAATCTCCATATAACTCCGTCTATCCATCTGAAAAGCTAGAAAACTTATACTATATACAACCGACCTAATCTGCATATCACGATTTCTTCTTCAAAAAGGTTGGTTATGATTGATTTCAATTGATAGTCCAAAGATTTCCCAAGTTGATTAGTTGAAGGACGCGTATAGATCCGTCACAAGGTGATATATTAAGTATTTATGGGATGAATCTGAATTCTAAGGACACGGTATGAAACATAAACACGCGTTACTACTACTACTACTTTATTTAGAACTAACTATTGGTAATTCCATAATTTTATTGGCTTATAGATTTATTTGACTAAAGGTTCCGAATCGGGTTCATGTTCTGGAGGCTGTCTTCGCGTAATGTCCAATAAACCTATCCAAACTTGGAGCGCATTGCCAGGCAGAAGATTAGTCTAAATTATTAACACAAAACATATATATCCGTTTATTATTCAGTATTCTTAAAACTTGGAAATCTTCCAAAAATACGTCTTTTGCACTTGAACACGTTTAACTTAAAACCCATTTATCTTTACAAGATAGAATACGAAACAGTGCACTAAAAGCAAAATAGATTGATTGTTAAGCAAATGAGAAGAATTATAAGTTGGTTTAGCCTGGTCAGTCCAGACTTTTTAGTGCTGTCCAGGGAAAATGTGTCCATGGTTTTCAGAATTTTATACTTCACTGGGATCTGATAGTTTGGAGAGAGGATGCCAACTCAGGTATCGTCCTCGGCACTTGACCAAGGCTCAACATTACCAGGTCCGTCATCAATAGCCCTCGATGGTTTTCATAGAGTGAAGTTAATAACACTCTCTCGACAGCACGTTTTTAAACATTCTCTAACGGCAGTGCATCTCGCCGCCGATCTTGAGTTTGACGTTGGTTTCGCCCCAATTTTTTTTTCTTAATCATTTGGCAGCACAACAAGAGCAATATATTTATGTTGTTTTCGTGTGTGAAGTAACGCGTCTTCTGGATTTTTCCTTCCTTTTATCGTTGTATTCGTTTCTGGAACGTCATTCAGAACTTTCTTGTGAATTTTATGATGTTATTTAAAAAAAACTATTTCTGAAAAAAATGCATAACCAGTGAAAAATACAACTGAATAAATAAAGTTTAATGTTTCAATAAAACTTCTAAGCAATTTCAAAAATATGTTTTCGGTTAAACAAAAAAAATTATAAGCCTGCCTATAATTACACTATTAACTGAAGGATAGTGAAAACAGAATATAATATAAAAGTTCGAGAGATTCTTTTATTAGAGAAAGTGTTCAACAATTTCAGGTTCTGTTTACTAATATTTCGCGAAGATAAAAACTCAAACATTTAGAAAAATCAGTCTAAAACGTCAAAGAGAATAATTGGAAACCAGAAACGATTTTTGGGTTAAAAAATTATCTATTACTAACAGTAGGTTTTGACCTCATTATATGTACATAACATCTTGTTTTAATATATTATTTATCTCAATCTGAGTGAGTTTTGGTTTCTTTTTTTGAAATATGTGTCAAATTTCGTTTAACATGCAAAATTTAAAAATCTAATTTATATTAAAGAGGGATGAATTATGTACATAAATTAATCATATTTCAAAACTCTAATAATTGAGTATTGCAAAGAAGTGTACTACTTATATAACCCAGCATCGGAAGCCCGAACTTGGTTTATATCAGATTTATTTTTCCTATCTAACTTTATTTCTTTTAAAGAATAACAGACTAGGACAGTCTTAAGCGTACGATACTCTAATCTCTTGTTAAAAAAAATTTGTTCAAATTTAAATTTAGTTTTTTTTTTACCTCCCCAACTCAGTTGTTTTTAGTAATTAACATTTCACTAATACTGATTTTATTCACAACATAAGTATGAAAGTTACTCTCCACAATAATATGTTAAATAAAAAAAGAATTAGTAATAATGAATATATTATTCATTAATTTCAGTCAAAAAGGTATTATCACTAGTACCCTACTAAAAATACTTTTTAAAATACAAGAATTGATATATTTTTCAATTCCTACTATTAGTTCACTCTCCCCATATATATATATATAAATCTTGTTCAAGTTTTCAAACGTTAATAAAATACTTTCTATTCATTCATTCAAGTTCAAATACATTTTTTAAAACTTGTAGTGGATGACACTTGATGTTAATACAGTTTTTTCAAATATTAATTCACTAATTAAATTAAAAAATTAATAAAAAGTAACAAACAAAAATAACAGTCCAACACCATGCATAAAAAGAGAAAAACTCGTTATGTCCCTGTAGCGCAATGGATAGCGCGTTGGACTTTTAATCCAAGCTGTCGTGGTTTCCAATCCCACTTGAGATGGCTTAATTTCTGCGTTTTCTCTTTTACTATACCATTTTAGTAGAATAATTAAATTTAATTAAAATGAATATAAATATTAGCAAACAAAAAATTATTCCAACATCATTTATAGAAAGAAAAACGGAAAATTGCAAGGAAAATCGCTTTCTATTTTGTCACTTAATATTGTGATTCTATCATATATATATATGTATATACATATTTATATTACTTATAACTTTTTATAAAAAGTAAATAAAAAAAATTAAAAAAATTTCCTTGTTGAACTAAGTAGGAAATGACTTAAATTCCTTTTTATTACTTGTTTCTTTGATATATAAAATGCAGTAGACACTCCAAAAAATGTTTTTATCTTTTAAATATATATATATATAGAGAGAGAGAGAGTTGAAACTTTTTCTCTCTGTAATACCGCAAAAATCTAATGTGCTTTTATCAAGTGGGTAAATCTGTTGGATATATTATAGTAACCAAATTTTTTTTTAGCATTTATCTTAAACAAGTTCATTTTTATGGATGTTGGGAAAGTAATAGTACAGTTTTCGATATGAAATTTTCCTTTTGAAAATCCTTCACTGTTCATAAACAATTTCATCATCTGTATTTAACTTTTCTTAAATACATGTTTAAAATTTTAAATTAAAACACAAGTTCCAGAATTAGACTTGAAATTCTTAACACTAAATAGTTTAAAATGAGATGCACGTCTGCAAAATAATTACTAGTGCTACTGACACTTGTGTTAATGTTTGTATAACTTCGGAAAGATTAATATAAGCCCTCTTTAGTTCACACTTAATCCTTAATGTTACCTTTATCTCATCCGATCACGTCAAATGGTGTACTTCAGTACAATTTATTTGCCCAATTGGAACAAGTAAAAATCGCCCAAGGTTTAAATACTTTTGAATACGGACATTTCATTTTTAAATTAAAATTTCTGTCAAAATGATTGAGAAATTCAAATAACGTTATTTAAAAAATTAAATCTGCTTTTTAACTAATCTAGATCTATCCATTCATAAAATTTATCAAATTATTCGCTTGAAAAAATTACAAAATCGCTATTTTTATACATTTTGGTTCTCATACAAAGTCCTATCTTGACTTGTTAGTGAGAAATATGAGGTAAACATTTTTTATGTTGCCATGGGATTGGAATGTCTTTCATTTCCTTTCGGTCGTTCGATTTTCTCATTTTTATTGAAAAATCGTTTAAAATTATATTAAATTTGTGCAAGGGCTGGATAAGTTGAATATTGGGCCTTTCTGCTAAACTTCAGGGTCTTTGTTGTATCTTGGTGATTATATATATATTTATTTTAGGAAAAATTGTGTCGATGATTGGGCTACATTTTGGTGTTTGGTAATTTATTTGGTTACAATTTGGTGATTATTATTATTACTACTGAATTTTCTAAAGATTAATTAATTAAATTGTATTTTATAAAATTACACAATTAAAAAGATTTTTGGTATTGGGAAAAAGTAAATCAAATTTCAATCGGTTTTGAATGAAAAAACAAAATTAAGTGTTTTAATTATACATAACTTTAATACCCTAAAACATTATTTTGAAAGAAACCCATTAAAAGGGGATCTATCGACATTTAAGTGTCCTCTATCTAACTGAAAATGACATCTTAGTTGGCATACAGCAGTGGTATGCAAACTTTTTCAACTTGTGACAGATCTATACGCGACTCATACTAACACCTTGAGGATTCTTTTAGGGAAATATTTTTCTCAACCAACTTTCACCGAAGGTAAGAAAACGTGATTATGCAAATTAAGTTTTTTATATAAATTCTGTATTCGGAGTTTTGAGAGTTAGTGAGTGGAGGATCGGGAGTTATTGCAGTGCGGATTTAAGTTTATAAAAATGTGTAGTGAAGATTTCCCAGTGAGGATCAATCGGATCGGATTTGATCCCGTCAAGTATAAGCGTTCAAGGCCTCAACAGTAGGACTTCGACTTTACAAGAGTACAGGTATTGTTAGCATTATTTAAATAGAAGTTTGAGAATAACTTGTAGTGCGCGGCGGAGTTGAAATTGAGCTTTTATAGGTTATCGTAGAAATCAGTTGAGGTTCCGTAAATATTATCCCCAGGCTATCTAGTCTAACCTTCGCGTTCTTAGTATTGATCAACAATCTTAATTGGATTATTATTGTGCTTGCTTGATATTTTGTGACAATAAAAACTAGAGTGAATCATGTCGACTGATTATTCAGTTCTCCCTACACATCTAGCCGGGTCCGAGAGTAGACAAGGGGGATTAGAGGGAAGTAGGAACAGAGACACATTACAAACTCACAGAACCCCTAGAACTAGAAGGTGTTTTCATTGAACCCCTAGAACCTGCTTGCCTAAAGTGCGGCCCAGAAGCTTTTAAAATGCGGCCCAAACGCAAATTATGAAAATATTTCAATCTACATATTTTTGTTTAAAAAAATAAATGTATGCACAAACTATGCAAAATATGCTGCATTAATTTTCGATTTAATTGAAGAGTTTGAAAGAAGATTTCAAGATTTTCGAAAAAAACGAAGAGTATTTCAATATATTAACTACCCCGTTTTCTCTAGAAATAAATAAATTACCTTCAAATCTTTAAATGGAGTGCATTGAACTGCAAAGTGACATTCAACTGAAAGAAAAATTTGGGAATGTTTCTATACTGGAGTTTTATAAAGATTACCTACACCGCAAGATAAATATCCTCATTTTCACACTCATGCTTTATTAATGCCTTCAGCTTTTGGCAGTACTTATATTTGTGAACTGTTATTTTCCAAGAATGAAACATACAAAAAAAAAAATAGGACAAAGATCACTGACAAACATTTTGAAAATACATTAAGAATTGCAATTTCGTCTATTGAACCCGATATCGATTTGCTTGTTTAGTACAAACGCAAATTCATTCATTTCATTAACTTGATTTTTTTCCCCATCTTTATGAAATCAAAACTAAATGGAACGAAACTTTTACAAATTTAAAATAAATGTGTGTGTGTGTGTTTGTACCTATTCATGTCTAATTCAAACTTTACAAAATTATAATAAAAATGAGTTTATTTTAATAAAACTACATATAGTTAAAAAATCTTTATTTCAATTTGTTAAAAAAAATATTATATGCCCCCCCCCAAATTGTTTTTGCAATGCGGCCCACAAGTGGTCATAGTTCAGACATCCATGCCCTAGAACGAGAAAGTGTTTTCGTGGAACCCTTTTCCACACTCACAGTTAGAAGACATATCTTAAAATAATATTTAAAGTATATTAACAATGGATCATTGTAAAGGCAATTAAAAAGGTATTTCATTTATTAATGAAAAATTTTAATCTATTTTTAATATGATTTACTCATTAATAATATTAATTCGTGATCCAAGTGTCAGCTACCCATGCATTATATTTAATAACTGGGATACATGCTTGCATTTTTTCACACAAACTAATGAAGTCTAGGTCTATTTAGAATAACTGCAATCGCATTACATGTTCTGAGTTTCATTTGTTTCTGTAGCCACTCACGCTGAGAGATATTTTTTACTTATACACATCAATCTGAATGGCATCAAAATGTTTATAGCTTAGAGAGAAATACTGTGTATTTTGCATGAACTTGCAACCTAAAATTTAGGCGCTGTTCTTGCATAAATTTAGATTTTCAACAATGAATCTGTTAATATGCTAATAAGATGTTCCCTCTCCTTTATTTTAAGCGTTTATTCCACAAATACAAAAAGGTGCATTTTCGTCAGAAAATTATTTAGTTTTGCAAGACATTGTACTAACTTATATAAAACTATCTCGTGGAACACGGCATAATAAACAATAAAATGTTCCCGTTCTCTAGTAAGTATAATATATATAAATATAAAACGTTTTACCTTCTTTTATTATATTGTGCTAAATGTTTAAAAAGTATTGCAAAATAAAGTTATTATGTATAAATAAAATTTTAAGTTTCTTAATGACTGGGATGAGCTTTAAATTCCTGTGGGTATGCAAACATTTTAGAGAACGTAAATCCTTTTTGCATACACATTTACAAGTTTCTTTTCGATTTTTCTTGTATGTGTGACTCGTGGAACCCCTGGGTATTCTTCGTGGAACCCCAGGGTTCCGTGGAACACAGTTTGAAGACCAATGGCATACAGAATGCGTCTAAGTCGTTGAACTGCAGCAGAGTTTTATTATATTTTATGAATAGTCATATTTTAAGCTAAAAAATTGTTTTTGTTTGTATAATTTAAAACATATAAATTCAACCCTAAGTATTGTTTTAAATTGGTATTTGTATAACTAATAAATTGATCTAATGTATATCTTATGGGATATAAATTACACCCTTAAATATTTTATGAAGTTCTCCAGTTACAGCTGTTTTATTGCATAGGAAAATGTTCAAGCCTCTTCGTCCATAAAGTACATTAACAGATAATACTTGAGAGCAAATTTCGTTTCAAAGAATTTTGGAAATTCAAGCACAGGTTTTTTTAAAGTGTTATAAATATACATCTTTTCGGGAAGTTCAGTTAGTACATTCCCACAAATCATATCCAAATGCCTATTAGAGAAAGGCTTTGTTTTAGATATGTAAATTTAATTTTCATGAAAGACGCATAGGAACAAACACTAGGATATGTGTAGCCTGTATTTGTCCCTCAAAAGACAAGACATGCCTTTCGATTAGGGCATTCATATAAGTATTCATTTCACGTAAATATGGAACGGTTTCCCATTCACGATGTCGTAATCACTGTCTTTTTTTTATTATTCTGTGAACAATTCAACAAGATTAATTTATTGCAGTTCAAATAATAACGATTTTCTTCCCCATCGTATACGTCATCTACTTTGTGCTAATCTTAAATGAACAAGGAACGATTACAGAACTTGCAGCAGGTGCTTTATAGCGAAAAGTAATCACTGGCCCAAATATTGTAATACTAGGCACAAAAAAATAGGCACAGCAAGTTATATTTTGCGAGATAAGCTTTCAAGATTAAGAGTGCTACTGTATCCTCAGCTGCTTTAATGAGTCTGCCACAGAATTATTTAATAATTTAAATGAATAATAATTCGCAATTGCGTGAATTGCAATAAATAAACCATTAAAACATATTGTTCATCTATCCAATTATTTCCTATTTAATTTGAAATTAATGTTTCATAAAATTCTGGAAATTGAAAAATTGTATATTCCTATTTTGATCATTTCGTTCAGTTGGCAATGCATCGTTCAGCATCTGCACTTATTTCTTTCAAATACCTTCTTTCCAACTGCCAATACATAACTCTTGCAAGCACATACATACTTATTGTAAATTAAACCTCACTTTGTTTAAAACGTTGACACTCATGATACTTTTGAGAATTTCAGCAAAAAAAGCCAATATTCGCAAATTATTTACCTCATGAAATTCTTACAAATATAACGATATCTATATTTACCCAGATATACTACGAATTTCATTAAAAATGCTCAAAAATGGCAAGCAAACTACGAGGTAATTCGTAATTGGCTCTCTAGGTAATATCACAAAGTACGAATTACCTAGTTGTTAGAAATCAAAGTCTTACTTGTATTAATAAACAAAATGCAAAAATTACTTTCAAACTTAAAACAAAATATATGTTAAGGTTACTTATAAATGTAAATCATAAAACAAAATGGTAAAATTACACTTAAATGTAAAACCAAATGATAAAATTACTTGTAAATGTAAAATGTATTTTAAAAAAAAATGGTAAAATTATTTGCAAATGTATAAAATAAAACAAAAAGTTAAAACTACTCGTAAATGTAAAACAAAACATAAAGTTATCTAACCTTTTTCGATACATTCCGTGTCTATTTCCACATGTGTAAGAACAGAAATTAATTTCCTTTAAAGTTTTTGTTTACACTCCAATAAGTTAATACCATCTGAACTATGAACCACGAACGCGATAAAAATATACGCATGTAGCTAAATTACAAAGGTTTAAAATTGGGAAATTATTTTCAGCAAAAATACAAGAGAGTTCAGGTTACCATTTTCTATATTTTGTATTCAGAAGTGAAACAACAGTTTTCAAAAGTCTTCACAATCCTTATTCTTCGAATAAATGTTGGTTTTTTTAAAAATTAAATAAAAGGGTAATCGAATATTATAGATACAAAACAGAGAAGGAAAAGAAGAAAGGAATAATACTTTAGATCAGTTTTCTAAGCCCTTTTATTTTTATAATAGTACTTTATTTAAGAATAATTTGTTAAATGGTAGTTTTGTATCTCGAAAATTTGATAAATTGTTGTTGTTGTTGTTTAACGTATATTTCAATAACGAAACAAGTACCTTAACGTCTATACACAAAGCACTTCAAGTATTCCTTGTCTTGTAGTCAGTATCGCATTAAAAATAACGATTTTAAAATTACAAAACATAAATTAGTGTTGATTTTCTTAATGATTCTCGGAAGATTACTGGAAAAAAAATTTCCACCATTTAAATTTTTACAAATGTTTTTTAAGAATGAAATCCTGTAAAGAGGACGAGCGAATTTTGAACGAAGTATATTCTCAATGCTAACGATACATTCTCATAATATTCTAAAAAATCTCAGTAAATTATTTATTATATCCATCTTTCTAAAACATTTAGATAACAAGAAATGAAATTATTACTTAATTGATTATTTTTAATTTATTGGAGTTTCTGTATTGTGTAAACTAAAATGTTTAAAGCAATATCTCTATGAATATTTAATAAATGTAACTTTTATAATATAATCTACACTGAGAGAAAAAGAAATGAACTTTATATAGTACATTCTGAATTTTTTTAAATTAATATATTGTCTAAAAATTCTTATTCTTTAAAGTATTTAAATTTATCTTCCATAATAAATATTCTGCTGCCCAAAAAATATTTTCAAAAAACCTAAACACAATAGATGCAGACGTAAAAAAAATATTAGAAAAGAAATGTTATTCTAAATGATGCGGTCAGTTTGACAGCCCTTATACTAACTTTTGAGTAAATGTAGAAAAATTAAGCTGTCATTCTTTCCTCCATTCTCTTGTTTTTATATCCCCTCCCTGATGAAAAATTAAGTTAAATTTATTTAAAAAATTAAGTAAAGCTATATTTAAATGTAGAGTATGATGACGCTTGATTATAAACAGTATATCGAAGAAAAATAGTTTTTCTCAACAAAATTTAACTCTATCTATCTGATTTTAATAAATATTAGATTTTGTTGCTTTGAATGAAAAAAATATTCGTGTGTAGAATTTTTGTCGATTCATTCACTTAAAATGATTTTTGCTTAACCGAAAATTATTTTTTAGTGAAAAGCGGCTAAAGTTCCATCTTCCAGTAAAAATTTAATCCAGTCTGTCATAATAAATTTAATGAAACGCTATCGAGGTATACTTATTATACTTAAAGGTTGTTGCTGCTAATGCCACCATTCTGACAGTGTCAGATTGAGGCTCACGAAATTCATCGTGGCAAAGGGCTAGATGTACACCTTTCGTTACCCTTAGCTTTGAGCAAAATACAAGTGTCAGTACGATTTAGCTCGGTTCCACCCCAATTTGGACGGGGGAGGGTCAGGGACCTCCCACCAACCTTACGAGTGAACTTTCGGCTCAACGAATATTTGGAGATCCCCATGCCAAAAAGGCAATGTACATTTACAAACATTCATGCCTTCTCCGGGATTCGAACCCAGGCTATGCGGCACAGCAGTCAGTGCCACTAACAACTATACCGGATGGGCAGTCAAAATTAAAGGTGGTCTTATGTGAATCAATTTCTTATTTTCATGGACTAAGTGCATCGTGAAAGCTTTAATTTTGAAAATCGTAATTTTCGGTGTTTAACATTTTTATGTGTGTTAACCCTTTTTTTTCTTTCCATTTAACTTTTTTCTCAGTTTGAAAAACCTTTTTGATGTGTAACATCTTTCCTCTCGGTTGCTGGATATTTGTGGTAATGGTTTCGTGAAAAGGGACGGAAATGCGTAGCAGGAAACCGGGGAAGCGCTCGGTGATGTCGATCGACTTGGCCTACCCCCCCCTACCCTCCTTTATAGTTTTTTTTTACTAAGAATGTGTATTGGGCAGGGGAGGGCTAACACAATAAAATATCAATCCCTATGCTATTCCTATGAGGCCATTTATTAGATGATATGGGGTTGATATTAGGGGGATCGATAATCCTACCTGTTTAGTTAGGAAGTACAAGCACTCGACACCCGTAGGTGCCCCTGGACAGCAATTTGCCAATAGGTCGTCGACACCTGAGCCTCTTAATCTACTCGGACCTAGCTCATTCGATCTCTCTGCCTCCATTGTATATTCTCACTAAATTTCTTGCTCATAGCGTTATTCCTTGTATTTTATTTCAGCGTCTTAAACTTTTTAAAACTTATTAAACTTTTTTAAATCTGTAATATCTTGAAATGTATTTGAGTTTCTGCTTTGAGATTTGAAATACAGGTTACCCTAGGCGAGACCCATTTATTTATCTATTTAGTCCTCTTTTGGAAGGTCTCTCTCTCTCTCTCTCTAGCGGAGCTCCAGCACTAAAATATCCCATGTTGTTCCTTTGGGGTTGGGTAAAAATTTTGTCCCCCTTCGGAATTGAGCTAGGGTCTTGATATTTGGAGTTTCGATAGTATTACGTCATATCACGAGATTTACGATACGATGATGAGATACGCACTACTATTTTATTTAACTATTTTAAACTTTTTAAAATCGCAATAATTCTGAGGTTTTTTGACGTCACACTGGGAATATTCACGACTCATCCATGTGGCCTATCTGACAAGGTCCTCTGCTGGCTACTACACCATAGTTATCACACGTCTCCGCTCTTCCCCAAACTGAACAAGAATAATCTTTTTTGATAAAAAATTGCATTACTTCTTGTGTTAATTAAATAAAATTTGCCTTAAAGATATAATTATTCGATAGAAAATTATTTCCAACCAAGCCGATTAATTTTTTTCAGGATTTAAAATACTATTGCGTATTTACCACGATACCATGTCAGATGTTACACATCATATGCGACTACTGTAAGGCTCGTTTCTTTTTTTTTTTCTTTTTATTTTAGCGTTCTGTACCTTTTAATGAGCTATGCGTTTATCAAGTTCAAAAAATTTTTTTATTTTAATCTATAAGCACAAGAGTTCCAATTTTTTTTATCACTATACAGCCATTTCATGTTGGGACTAGTATTTTTTTTTACTGGGACTAGTATTTTTTATTGAGACTAGATTTTTTTATTGGGATTTGTAATTTTTCTGTACCTAATATTTATGTCTTTTCTAAAAGGATTAGTAGCTTTTATTTCTCATTATATTATTTGGTAATAATTTCTTATTTGATACATTCCTCGAGTGGGATCAAATCTGGAAAGTCCTCTTCCCTCAAATATGGGTATCTTACGAAGAGATAAAAAAAATTTAAAGAATATGTTCGTTTAAATTACCACTAAAAAATTTATATTTGAGGCGTGAGTGAGTTTCTATTAACTATAAAGCAACGTTAGGGTTCTTGTCGACGGACCTCGTTATTTTGAGCCTCGGTCAAGTGGCAAGAACGACACCTGAGCTGGCACTCCCTCTCTAAACTAACATAGGACGCCAACGGGAGGATTTTGAGCCATGACGGATTTAACATGCATCAGTCTCTCTACAAGAAGGATCTTTAATGGTACCAGGGCTTAAACTCACCACACGCCGACCACGAGCGCGTGACCAGAACCAATAGAAGCCACACTTTAAATAAAATGATTCACTAGAGAAGAGAGAGTGGTTTGATTTCAATCTCATGCGTCAAAACATTTTGATATCACGCGCAAAAAATTACTAAATTTTGACTATACCAATAAATGAATACTTAGATCTCCAATGCACTGCAATTGAACATCGGAGAGTATTAAAAAATGATTCATTCCTACTTTTCTTCAAGTTTGAATCAATATATTAGCTTTGATAGTATTGCTTTATATGCTGCGACCTCAGTTTTAGTAGTGTACAAGTGTGTATTACCATTTGAGAGTGAACATGCATCTGATCTGAAAGAAACAGTATCATCAAATCGAAAGAAGTCTTGATGTTCAAATCGTAGCGAAGTCATCAATGGTTGAGCTGTGGCAGAAAACGGCATCATGGATAGAAAGTGAAGATAGCATGACTATCACACGCCCGATTCCTCATTAGAGCTTTTCAATATGTAAATAAGTTTTGTTAATTTAACTCAACTGCAGAGAGTTTCGCAATAAATCTCTCAGAGAATATCTGTTAATTCTTCGAATTAATACCTAATTGAACAAGAATTTGTGTGAAGATCAGAAATGTATCAAACCGTATAACTTGGTTTGTACACTTATATGAATTATTTTTCTGAATTGTAATGGTTTTTCATATAAAGTATTCATTACGTATATCGCTTTCGTCTCATTGGAATAAACATTCTACCTCTCTCTCTTAACGTTTATATTTTTAAAATTCTCTTACAATTTATTTCGAATGCGAGACAATTAGCACTTATCATTATCGCCTTCGACTTGACTCGTTAAAGGTTCTTAATATCAACAGATGAGATTTAATATAACAGATAGGATTTTTTCTTATGCATAACAATAAAGCTATAGAATGTTATTACTTATATCAAGTCCCATATTCATCCATTAAAAAAAATTTTTGTATATTTTCTTTTATTATAATTTCATCACAAAAAAAAAAATAGGTGGAAATTTCATTTATTAAGTAAAGAGTAAATTTTAAGAAATTTATTAATAAAATGAAAAAGTAACATTTTTAATAAAAGGATTCTTTAGAGTTGCTTCTGTAAAAAATTTTATATTAGAAGTGTTCTTCATTACATTGGAATAGATTTGAAATTTAAAAAAAATTAATAGCATTCTATTAACGAAACGAATGCCTCTAATAGCGAAGGCAATTATTGCTTGTTACATCTCTTATGATTCTTGATAAAAATTTTGGAAGAAGATTTAGCTATTTTTTATTATTAGTCATTATCCTGTTTATATAATATCAGTGTCATTAATTCTTTTTAATTGTATTTTATTTACGAATTTTAATTATAGTATAAATATTTTGAAGGTTGAAATACATTGGTGTTCAGAATTAAGGCATCCGATTACGTTCGGAATCGTGATTTTGGGAAAGAATGCAGACGAATATATTTTTTTAAATATATAGTGTCGCGCTTATATTAGAATATATAGTGCAGCGCCCGGGGCGTTAAATACATGAAAACCTCGGATTTCAGTTACAGTGAATGAAATTAAAAAATTCAAAATGGAATGTTCAGCTAATGATACATATAAAAAAGTTTACCTATTAAAAAATTGTGATCTTAATTTTTTTTTTCAAATTTGAAAAGCAATAAAATAGTTATTAAATAAAAAAGACAATTATTAATAAAATATTTGTTTATTTAAACAATGTACACATTTATATATATATAACATATCTTCTTCGACTTCATTTATTTGAATAATAGGTGGTGTATTGGAACAACTATTTTCGCTGCACTGTAGACATGCTACACTACGGTATAAGCCACTCTTTCGACAACCACAAGCAGCCGCACATCCCTTTTTGCAATTACAAAATAATATTTGCAATAGATGATCCGGAGCTGGCAATTGATTCATTGTTATTGGGGCGAGCATGTTATTGAAATGCTTCCATCCCCAATTATCAATATCTACGTCATTTCCTAGCCATATCTGGATTTGCAAGTACACTCTTTTTAGATGTTCAAATGCTGCATCAGTTGTAGGAGGTAACGATGATAAAAGAACACTTGTATTTTTTGCCGTTGCTTTTATGAAAGAATTGTATCTCAATGTATTCAAATCTTTAATTTTTGCCGATGCTCCGTATGAACCCAAATTACATGTTACACCAGCTTGAAATATATTATTTGAGTCTTCGTTGACATTTTTGAATACTTCTGCTGATTTGTGAAGCTCATGACATTTCTCAAAATTTTTGGCAAACTTAATTTTGCCTTTATTGAAAAACGCAGATGTAGTATCACAACCCCTGAAAGCATGTAAAAAAAGAATATGTTCTCTTTATATTTTGGGAGCTTTTCTTTTAAACTTCTCGAAGAAAATATTTTTTGTTGGACTTTGCCTTTGGATGGTTTCAAAAAATATATTTCACGATCCTCATTCACTAATGCCGTTAATATAACTAAGACGTCAATGTCTTCTGAAACTATAACAACATTGCTTGTTTCTAAATTAATTGCTGTATCAACAATTAATTTGTCTGCATCGCTCTCCGCTTGGCATGTAAAAAATTCTTATCAGCTAATTTAATTCTCAATAATTCTATCAAGCGCCTTTTATTTTTATTATTCGACAAAAATTTATTTTTGTCGAATTATTTGTAAAATTTAATTTTCAAAGGCATATTTTCATCGAATTCAATGTCTGCACATTTATTTTTCAATGCACGATGATTCCTTTCGGCTGACTTAATACCATCTTTCTTATATCCATCAAATACCACGTACGTGTTATTATTATAATTATTTTTTAAATATCTTACATAATGCTCACATATCATTTTAAAGGTTTCATTCAATTTCCATCTGCAACGATGTAATAACATGCCTCCATCAATAACATAATGAACATTTTCTACACTCTTTAAATTAATTGAAATTTCCGGGAATAACTCGTAAAAAGTTGACTTTTTGGTCTTCCGCAGTTCACCATCTTCAAATAGACAAAGCGGATATGGTGCCAATTCATAACTCATATAATTTTGAAGCTCTTCATCGGTCTTTTTTAAAACACAAATACGTTGAAACAGCAGCAATGGCTCAACAGTAATCACATCCTCACGAATTTTAATCTTGCTATTTTTCGCCAAAAGAGGATTTATTTTATCTTTCCTTGATAATTTCAATTCGCGTAAATTTTGTCCTTCTGGTTTTTTCATTACCGTCAAACCTTGTTCTAAAGCATCGTAACAATTAATATATTTATCTAAAGTAATTCCAGTAGCAATAGATATTATAGCATCTGTATCAGGAAAAGGGCTGTGTTGTATGAAGAAGTCCACCAAAATATAATTTGACATCGATATCATCCCTATCTATTCTAGCATCTGTCGAATCACTATGTTGATGATTTTTATTGAAAGATATACTACAGAAATTTTCTATGCCTTCAATAATATCTTGGCTATAAATAACTCCCCTGATCCACTTATATACTACACTTTCAGTGGCACCACGTTTGAAAGGACCTCCTTCGACGCTCATTCCTTTCATCAAAGTTTGCTCGATAGTTTGGTCACTCGCAATGCCGGAGAGAAAAACATCTGAACGCTTAGATGTGAAATATCCTTCTGAAAATTTTTTAAATTCCGAGGGGTCCATTTTATCATGTAATTCTTTCATATCTTGCAGATAAATTTGTGAAGCCTTAGCGTAGGGAAAATGTCCTGACGCATGGAATAATGGAATCATTAGCTCAATGCTATGTAAATGTAAGTTACAATCTCCCATACGGTCGGCAGCAATGAAGTTCTTCAATATTGTGACCATTCGAAAATAAGTAATCCATAATTTCGACGTTTTATTTTTATTTTCAAGCTCAACTAACTTTTCCTCAAAAATTGTAGCAAGCGCTCGAAATTCTTGGTTTTCTATTACTTCAGCATAGTTAAACATTTCAAAAATCATGGATTTTTCTTCATCATTTAATAAATTTACAAAATCCGTATTGTGCTCCATAAGATTATCAAAAATCAATTTTGATAAAGCTTGCTGTAATAAAGTTCATACTTTATTGCAGCAAGCCATTGAGTCAAATTTGAGCAAAGTATTGAGACAAATTTCCACTTTTAAATATACACAACGTGCACAAGACACGTGTCAGTTATAAATGAACTAGCCCGAAAAATTCCGTTCAGGTGAATCTTGCAGCTGCCGCTGCCGTTCTCCCACATTTTACTACGTTGTCAAAAGGTCCCTACATCCTTTCACACACTCAGGTATGTTTGAAAGATGTTCATTTATGTAATCTATGTCTACTTATTATACATGAAAAAAATATTTTTTTAAGTAGAATTATTAAGTAGAATATATGCTCGCGAATATTAATTATTTATATTTTTTGGTTTTAATAATAAAAAATTAAAAGCACAAAAAAATTTTGGGTAAAATTTGTAATTTATAGCATAAAAAACAAAATCCTACATCAACCATATAAATTCATTCACTGTAACGAAAGTCCGAGGCCAAAACCCCCGGGCGCTGCACTAATACGTATAAAATTGTTTTAAGAAAATCATTACAGTAAAATTTATTAATGCAGCATTGTGGCCCCCCAAAAATGAACTTAAAATTACCTATCTTCATAACATTCTCCTTTTATAAAAAAAAAAGGCTTCTACAGAAGGTCGTTCGCACTTTATGGAACCGATTTTGTAATTCATTTTCTCGTTTGCATTTTGAGGTAAAACTTTGGCAACTTCAGAATAATTGTCTGCTAAGGGTTTGTAAAAAGCTCGGTTATTGCATTTTAATCAAAGTTATTTATAATGTATTATAATTGAAAGGGAAAAAACGTATAGCTGAAAGTAAAAATGAAAACATGGCCACGAAACTTTATCCTAAGACTGTTCAAACGCAGGCAAGTATCAAAAAGGCGAAGTCTCTGATCCTAAAAGAAAATCTGCCATTTAAAGAATCATTACATCGAGACTAAGAATATCTCCCAGATCTGTTATTAAAAACCACCCTACGCTTCTGCAATAGACTTTGTACTTTTGGTTTATTAAAACAAGCCTTTTGAAAATGGCATCCAAAAACACTGAACGGACTTCGGAAAACGGTTCAAGAGAATGGAGGAAAATTTGCATGACAGAGTACTAAGAAAAAGTTTACTTTCATGAAAAATTCGAGCTAGAGCTATTGTCATGGCTATCAGATAGAAACAAATTTCTACAAAAAATACTGCATTTATTGATAAAAATTAACTATCAAAATCGATTCCATAAAGTGCGAACGACCATCCGTATAATAATATTTTGCTTATACATAGCTAAGACTTCTCTAAAGAGCCTGAACTAGGAATTTTGAAAAATTCACATTATTTTTAGAGTTACAATCAATTGAAATAAGTGTTAGTAGGTTTTCTTGTTACAATATCTCCACTCTGATCTATTAAAATATATATAAATATCCTTCTAAGCTACAGTAGAACGTCGTTTATCCGAATAAATTGGGACCAGACACTGTTCGGACAACCGAAAACTGAATGCGATCCATGCAATATGTGGAACCGGACACTATACGAATATTGAAAATCAGCACATGCGGGAAATGTGCTTGAAGAAAAAGCAAAATAGATGCAAAATGTCGCAATTTTAACTTAAAAGGGGGAAATAATCACTTATTTTTCGCTGTACCATTGTACACCTTCGTTTTTTTCACTGCAAGGTCTCTGATTCTCTTCAGCAACAGTAGTTGAGTAAGACAGCACTCTCTGATTATATTTCGTTTCACTCCATAGCTGTCTCTAACGCAGAAAACACTTCAGCATTTGATGGATCCTTGCTACTTTCGTTGTTGTGTCCTCGTCTTCATCCGTTTCATCATCGACAGGGTCGGATTTTTCTTGCATGAAAGTCACAATCTCGTCATCATTTAGCATTTGAAATCCCAGTCTTCTGGATCGCATACCATCCAGGTTCTACATCAACAAAACTCAACAAAAGAGCACATATACACCCCCTCACTTGGAAATAAACTGACCGAATATTCCGCGCAGATGTTACCAAATCACACGACTGAAATTCCTCAAATATCCCTCAACTTGGGTTTTCCCGTCACTTTCGGCCTCACAGGAAACAAATGTTGAGCATTGCACTGTTTAAAACCGTATCCGGACTTTGGTTCGGATATTTGTGACGCTCCGAATAATAAACGTTCGGATAAACAACGTTCTACTGTACATATTTCAAAAATACTTCTTCAGACTCTGTACAGATGTCTATAGAAGTCCACAGGAGGAGTCCATAAAAGGAGAAATTTTTTTTAAAAAAAAGGTAATTCTATGTTAATTTTTTGCCAAAATATTGCATTTAAATAATTTTTTATTGTAATAATTTTCTTAAAACAATTTTGTATATTTTAACGTAAATGATACGGATATTAAAAAAAATATTCGTTTGTACGTCGAACGTAGTCAGATACCATAAGGGAATTTTCATGTTTAGTAGAATTCCTCGAAAAGTATTGAATGAAAGGTAAAACCAATGCTTCGAAACAATGTAATTTTTAGTATCGCTTACATAAGCAGTCACATGATAATGCTTTGTAAGCGTATATTTCAGTCTCCTCGCTTCGTTTGTTCACCACGACAAATTTCTTGGTGTATTTTTTCGCAACATTGGATCAAATTCAAATCAGAAACAAATGAACCGATTACAAAATTTAATAATTCCCTGATGAATAAACAGAAAATGATAATTAAGATGTCATTGCAAGATAAATTATGAAATTTTTTTTCCGTACATAACGTTTCTTGACATAGAGTAAAA
The DNA here is from genome assembly GCA_019973975.1 of Trichonephila clavata. Classification (NCBI taxonomy): domain Eukaryota; kingdom Metazoa; phylum Arthropoda; class Arachnida; order Araneae; family Nephilidae; genus Trichonephila; species Trichonephila clavata. The sequence continues at coordinate 44,774 of BMAO01000657.1, read as the reverse complement.
TTTGTTTTCACAAATGTTCAATGTAAATTACTTTAGTCACCCGTATAATATCATTGCGAACCTGGTCGCCCTGGTCTTTTGCCTTTACACAGGCATCCAGTTTCCTGGAACTGTTTATACCATATTTTTATACTCTTAGATGTCGGTGCATTCCTATGGTATTTTCTCCGAAATTCACGCTGTAGATTACTGACGACTTTTTGCAAACGAGAGCTCACAAAATGCCTTCCCCCGCTGTGACGCCATTTCCACTTCTGTTCACAATTAAAACATTCCTGCCACCTATTTGACAAAAACAATGTTACAAACTCAAAATATTTCACATTTTGTCTTTACAATGACATATTAATGATCATTTTATGTTTATTCATCTGGGAATCATTAAATTTTGCTATCAGGTCATTCATTTCTGATAACCCTGTATAACCAGGTAAAATCAGTAGCCATCAAAATTTGGGTAGTAGAATAAGATGGAAAACTGTCGGGAGAACTTGAGACAGGGCAATCTCAATCAGTGTCGCACACAAGCAGGGGATTTATGGGTTCATATCCTTCCCATACTCCAAGAAATTTTTAATTTTTAACATACAGATTTTGTGACTCGACACTTTAATCTATATGTTTTTTAAAATGTAATTACTTCCCATAAGAGTAGTCTGTGTACGCTACTAGTCACTCACACTGCTAGACTTTGCGAGTAATGTAACCCAGCGGTGTAATGTTTTAAGAGCGTTTATGTAAGTGTACAACTTATATAAGCAAGCGATTTAAACCAAATCCGTAGACAGAAGTCATAGGAAAAGTTGTACAAAAGTCTCCGTAACCAATAAAGATCGATATTTGTTCATTTAAGAGAAGCGTTACAGGAGTTCGATAATTTCTCTGGTATCTCTTGTGTACTTCACTAGACACAGAAACCCAAGTGTTACTGATTTGGCTAGTTTGCTTGAAGAGAGGCTTTGGAGCGAGAAAATTGGTACCCATGTCCCACTCTCTTCTGCTAACTGAATAACATATTTAACATGGTGCAGAGTAGGACAGGAATCTGTAAGAGACCATTCTATTCCAAATTTAACCAATGCTGATTCTGGACGTACTTTTATTGGAGAGAACTAGAAACCCATCTGAGAAAAGATTAGTACGGTATTGGAAATAATAGATAAATTGGAAGTTTGATGGTATGTACAATCATCATATTGGAAAAGTAAATAAACCTCTACATCATTGACAAGGACTCTGTGACTGCTGTTAGGTATAGCGATGAAATCTTTGCACTCTATATTAGCCTTTTGAGAGATGAAATTGACCCTATTTTCATTTTGTTAGATGCCAACACTTGTGCACACTGAACTCATCTGATCGACGAATTTTTGAAAAGTGACGATGTTCACCGGATTGATTGAGAAATCAAATCTTAAGTCATGTACATATGTTGAATTTTTAATAAATTCCGAAGGGTCATTGTCTTCTTCAAAGTGTTTGTCTTTTCCAGGAGAGTTTACCTTGTAGATACTAAATCCTCATAGGTGAACCAGATTCTCTTGGGTTGTTCAGAATGTGTTGGTCAGCCTAATTATAAGAACTTTATGCAGCATATTTGAAATGCATTTGGAAGGGTAAGAGCAGCTCGCCTTCCCTCTCCCAGAACTATCCAGAACCTAAAAAATAGGGGCGTAGCTACCACCATATCAATGATACGGACCTTCCAAGCTACAGGGCCCCCAACATGTATAACTGTAGTCCCATGAACAGGGTTTTCACATCTAAAAAAGGGCCCCGAAGGAATTCTGATACAGGGCCCACTCAGAACTAGCTATGCCAGGGCTAAAAAAGCATTGTTGAAGGAGTGAGACCGACTGCGAGAAGAAATCATAAAATGTTGTCTCGTTTCCATCTTGAATTCACGTTTTAAAAGCTGTGCAACTTTTAGAGGTGTTATTCTCCCTGTTAAGTTATTTTTGTTTCATTTTATGCTTCCAGGACAACTGTCTCAAAAATGTTTCTATGTTGATGAGCCGTACATATGATCTTACTTGTATATAGCATCTGTTGCATATTTTTTTTTTGCTTTACATAAATTCTTTTGTAAATTTAATTAAAATCAGTCTGGTACTTCCATAAAAAATCAACTAAAAGAGAAAAATCTTCTAATTTAAAAAAAAAAATGCATTTTCGTATCATAACCTTTTAAGAAAAATTTCTTTATTGAACAAAATCAAAAAAGTTTTACTTTCATATATAATCAAATTTATGCAGAAATTTTACACAGAATTAATATTAGAACAAACTTATTAATCAATAAATGAATTAAAAATATTTGAAGAACGTGATATAATGATATACTGCAGGTTTTATGTGAAGAATAAAACCGCTAAATTGGGGTGTTTTATGGTGGTGTAGAGTTAAATAGAAAAATACTCAGAAATATTCTTCAGAAAATACACACACAAACACACAGATACCTGTGAGCATATACATATATAAACATGTGTATGCGTGCGAGTGTGTGTGAGTGTGGGCGTGTATGTATGTGTATTTTTTTGAACTATTTTTCTATATATATATATATATATATATATTTGCCTCTCTATCACCACCACAACACACCCCAATATAACAGTTTTATTTTTCACATAAAACAGATAGTATATCATAATGTACAGTACAGATACGACCACACCTTTCTCTTCGTTCCCTTACTGTTAAATATATATATAATAAAGAGAAAAGTTTGTTTATTTATTCAAAACATTGACGCATAGCTTAGTAATATTTAGATATACATACTCCAAGAATTCAAATATTGAAATAATAGGAGTTTGGTTTTGAAAAATACGATGAACGAAAACCCAGATTAATCGTTAAATTCACACCTTTATCGTGCTTTCGCAGTAATGTATGTTAATTATTCAATGTTTGTCATAAAATGAGAACGAAAGCAGTTAATTTAAAAGAGGTTTCGAACTTTCACGATCATAACATGTATATTTTAATGTTTTAACATGTGAAAGTTTGAAATGCTCAATTATTTTTAAGGAGTATAAAATATGAACACAAAAATGGAAATAATTAATTAACTTACATTCTATTACCTGCAGGATAATATCAGAAAGATGCACAGTAGAATCTGCATTTTCATATCAATTGAAAACTAAATGATGCTTTTATTCTGTAAATCTACAGTTAATTTTTTTTTCTTTTTAAAAATTTTAAAAAATCATAACATTTGAAATCGGTAACTTTTTGACACTAATCATGCCATGAAATAAGAACTATTGACCCTTTAATAAAACTGAATGTCGCAGAATAAAGATTTATTTTACAATACCCATGCAAAATTTTAAAACTCTGAACCCAAGATTTCCTTTTCGATCTTGCAGGAAAATGTAAAAATTATAAACTAAGAAAATCAAGTTCGAAGATTGATTTTCAATTATTTAAAATAAAACGAGTTTTTAGACTTAAAATACCCCCTCTTCATAAGTTGAATCTTGTGCAGTCGACTCTCGATAATTCGAAGTTGTAGGGACCAATGAAAAGCTTCGAATTATCAAGAGGGTAGGAAAAAAACTCTTAAAATACACAAAGATGAATTTTTTAAACACTTTTAAATTTGAAATTATGTAATAAAACAACAAATGTGTGTGTGCAGGTGTATAAAATTATTTTTAAGTATTTTTAAAAAGTACATATTATACAGAAGTTAAAAGTCCTGTATTAAAAGAATACGTTCATGATTTAAAAATAGTTATTAAAAGAACACATAATGTACACAATTAATCTTTTTTGAAGAAAAAATCTGTTTAATCTGTTATCGGTTCCCTCAAACACTGTCCCCAACACCATTGGTTCTTCAAGGCATTGAGTACAGTCCGGTCCATGCCCTATTTGGTGCCACATGCCATGAAGTCACACAGATGAGTTATAAATCACCATGTCACTCCAACGTAAAATACACAATCATACGCATCTCTTCTTCACGATAGCGGACCATCCTTTTTGAACACATATGTAGCAAGGCCATGTGTTAAACGAAAGATACAGATGGCTGACAACAGGTGCGGCCTGTCTATTGTCCACTTGAAGAAGAAAAGCAAAAAAAAGTGTGTTTTTGCCTGAAGAACCGGGAAACATAAAGAAGGGATGGCGGATAGATGGTCATCAAAGGGGCTACGCTACAGGGGAGACACGTAGATACAAAACAACACGAAAGATGTCAGCTCCATCCTGTTTGCTACAGGACTCCACATGATAGTGAGTGTTCGAATTGTCGAGAGTTATATAAGATATTTTCGAATTATCGCGTGCTGTAGTCTGTTCAGCCGCAGATTTTAATTCGAAGTATTGAGTGTACTAAAACGTATTACTTTAGTTCGAAATATCAAGAATTTTTTTAGGGGCTAAGCATATACTTCAATTAGCGAAAGGTTCATATTATCGAAGGTTTGAATTAGCGAGAATCGACTGTATTTCGACAAAATGTTCATGTCTAGCTTTTTTTTTTTAAAGAATCATTCTTAAAACTTTGCAAGCATCTGGTGTTGAGGACCTCGACTACATTTCTGCTTTCTTTTTCAGCGCATTTTCAGCATGAAAAGCACAAGTGATCCAAAAATGCCCTAATTTGCAACCTATAAGAGATAAACATGTCCACCATTTTATGTCCTTGTTGCCTTATTTACAATAACATCAACTATTATTTTGGGAGATTCTGATGTTTCGAGACAGTACTTCCAAACAGTTTAGGTGAAGGTTAAGAGGTTAATATAAAAATATAAATAAGGGCTTTAATATATCCACAACAATGATGTACGTACACAACATTTTTATGATCGAAGTAAATATCTTAAATGGATTTTGTCCTATGTTAGTTACACCATGCGTTGGAAAAAATCGTGCAGAAGTAATGCAAAGGTTCTTCCTTTGTTGATTGCGAAGTATATTATCTATTGCTTTCTCTCTGTTAATCTGTCATATAGCATTCTCACAGTTCAGTGCAAATTTGTTTATCAATTTATTTATCTTGAGGTTTTTTCCACTTATAATTCTGTCATCTGAGAGTTTCTTGCCATGATTCATTAGTTTGAATTTACAAAATTAGGCACCAATGCTCTATTGACCAACGCGTTCTCAACTTTTTCTAAATTTTACAATACAGTACTTAGCAGCACAAGAAATGCTTTCGAGCAGTTTGCTTACATTGCATTTTAAATTCAAGTTACTTTTGATACATTTTTTATTACATGGGGCGTTATAATTGTCAAATATGGACGCGGTTCAATTTAAAATAATCTTATGATGCCAAACTATTTTTAAAAAATATATTTAAGAAATTGGTTGCCTGAAAGTGCGTGTGAATTTATACTCCCCTTAAATCCTGATATGTAGATCCAATAAAAATCACGAAGCAAAAATATTTTCTCTTAAACTTTTTGAACATAAATCTAAAATGCGTCATGAAACTAGATTTTTCCAAGTTATTGAAAGGTGTAAACTAGTTGCTGTAATGATTACTCAGTAAAAATGCTATCACATTTTTTCCCTATATTACAAGCACGTAAGCACAGAATTATCATTTTTTAGATTATGTACAATGCATTTGCAATTGTCATTTTCATCTGATATAATCGCACAAATATACATTGAGAATTTTACAGTTCACACTGATAAAAGTACAAGGTACGCCAAATTCCCACAGTCAATATAACAGTAAAACAGAATTGCAATAAGATGTTTTTCAAAACTACAGAGTTTTTCTGAAAATACGAAAACTAATTAAAAAATTCATGCATTTTGGTGCTGTTGCAACATACATATGCAATGAAAAGTAAGGACTTGTGGAATAATAGGGCTTTACAAAGCATTCTACATCGTAATGCGCATTTTTTAAATTCCTAAGCCGCGTACTCTTTTCTCCAATTCATTGGTTCATTATTAATTGTTTACAAACTTTGTAACACTTTTCACTCACCTTTATCCTTATTTGGAGATTTATTTGTCCTAGGAGAATTAAATTCTTTTCAAATGACCGAATAATCTCGTAAAATAATTGGAGAGACACTTAATTTGATATTATAGAGTTAATTAACCAAAAACATTCACAAAATTCCTTTCACGTAACGCTATCCTGAGAGCCCAATAATTATGTGCTTCAAAACTCTTGACTACATTTAAGAATTAATTCTGAAAATGCAAGACCCCTTCTTCCGCGAGACTCAAACAACAAGATAGGAATAATAGCTCTTGATAGCTGGCCCGAGAAGGGATTCCTTTTCGTGCCAGTCGTTTAATGCGTGCACAGCACGGCTGCTAACCGACGGGTTGGTGGTTCAAGTAAACACTCTTATCAAGGTTAATAGCTGGTTGCCGAAGTGGGGACCCAGGAATTTAACACTAAACGGCAGCCTAGCTTTGTTGATTGTGAAATTCAACCCGCGGACACATTCCCAATAAATCATGACTGGTGATGTAAAATGACACACCCTGACTCTCCATTTCAACAAGAGACTATCCACAACATCAACAGAAAACCTTCCAATGACACTAAAAACCTGCTATAGATGCATATCAACTGCAGTAACGGCTGAAATAACATGAAATAACAAGCTTCTCTATGAATCGTTCAAAAAGCCCATCAACAGTGAAAACAATTTTCTTCTCGAGGAAGGGGGTATGAAGCGATCCCTTCTTCCGTAAATCGCAAACAACAAAGGACAGGAATAAAAGAGCATAAGACTTATCTGAATAGGGATACCTTCGAGAGATTCCCCTTTCTTCTTCTCCCAGTCATCTAATGCGAGCACGGAACAGCTGCTGACCGACAGGTCGGTGGCTGAAACAAACCCTTATGTCAAGGTCAATCGTTGGTTTTCAAAAGGAGGATTTTTGAGGGTAGATAAAAAGAATCCGCAGATAAAGAAAGATCGAGTAGTCTCCATTCAGATGTCAAAACGAGAACAGTAGGTCGCTTGTTACTTACCTCCAGTGCAAAAATATGCATTTCTATCTTTAGATTTCATAAATACTACTTATAGCTGTGTGAATAAATATTTAAACTAAATTATTTACCTTGGAATCTTACTTTACCAAGAACATTTCTCCCTGAAAATGGCATATTTAGTTAAACAGCAGCAACGAAGGAATTTTTATTTTACTGAATTCCAGGACACAGGAGAGAGTGAAATAGACTGGGAAAAATATAAACTTCAACATTCAGGGATTATGTTTTACCCATTTTCCAGAAGACCTCAGTATTTTATGTGTTGAAACAGAGCACACAGAAAAGCTATCTGCCAGGAGTCGAAAGACAATCAACCCGATTTTCAGAAGGTCAAACTTAAGCCAATGAAGTGTTCTGTTTTGAAACGCTAGAGAGGTTATCCTGCCAAGTTAAAATCACACTGGCTACTTGTCGGTGAAATTCCAGAGGAAAGTTCTGTCTTCTCAGGCCGGCAAACTAAGTACTTCAAAGGAGTGACTACTTTTATATTTCTTGAGCTGTAATTTGATTATTATGTGTGATTCATATTGAAACGAACCTAACTCCCCCTTCTACCCTGTGACCCAGCTAAAGGTGTGTAAGGAAGTAAAGGATCATTCGACATGATAAATTCCAATTATTTTATTTATCACTTTTATCGACTCAAACACAAATCCGTTTAACAATATAAATAGGACAATCCAGTCAAGCAACAGAGGAAAGAGAGAGACTCGCGTTTGGGGGAGAATACATTAAATATAAACTTCTTTATATTAAAGGTTCTTCCTTAATATTACTTTAAACAGTACTTAATGTCCGCTAAGCGACTTTAGCACTATAAATATCAACGCAATATGAAGTTGGCAGTACCTGACTTTAGGCAGTCTTCTAATCAATTGAAATTAACTTTATCTTATTGACTATAATCTTTTACAAGGTAATCTTTACCTTGAATCTTTCTTGTCACCTCTAGTTAACTTAACTTCTAACTTTTCATTAACTATTCTCTTTGCTTTTAATTCACTATCTCTCTTAACTCTCGAGAACTAGGAATATATATAATAAACTTAATTTGCATATCACGTTTCGTTCTTTAGGAGAAGATTGGTGAATTTTGCTGGACCAAAGAATACTCAAGAGGACTATTAATAGAAGGTCGCGTATAGATCCGTCACAATATTCTTTTGTCAAGTTTTGTGATATTCTATATTTTTTGTTGTATGGGAACACTTATATTGTTTCTAGAGAATCGAAGATTTTTTTTCTTAATTGTGTAACTTTTAAGATTTATTATTGTTATTATTTGAAAAAAAGGCTTTACTTGGTTATGGGGGGAAAAATGAAAGACGTTAAATATTCAAGAAGAATTGCAACAGTAGAAATGATAACGAGTTGAAATTTGCTTCCTTTGATGAAACCGGAAGAAGAGAATGATCTCGTAATCGAAAACATGTTCAAATGAAATAAAATATTAAAACGATGTCAAAGAGTGTCTGTAACTAAGACGGGTTAGATACAATTTAAACTGACGTCCCTGACGCAATATAAGCTGATGTTAAAATGGTGTCACAATATTTCTTTTTGGTGACATTTAGACCAAATAAGTTGGCAGCACAATGAATAAGTTCAGGGAGAATCTGAAACACACACAAAATTCCCGAAACTAATTATTTGGTTTCTGTTAGACGAGGAATGAGTGACTGAATATTAACAATGCACTGTTCAGCTACTCGAGGGCTTTTGGCGATGGACCTCGTAATTTTGAACCATGATCAATTGATAAGGACGACACCTGAGTCGGCACCACTCTCCTAACTACCACACCAATTGGAGGACGTTTGAGCTCTGGACAGATTTAACGTGCACCGCTCCCCTACGCACACGGAGGGTATTCAGTGATACTAGGCTTGAATTCATGACACGCGGTATTTTGACTACTAGATTACCGCGGCCTGTTGGACGAGGGGGAGGATCAAATTTGTCATTTGAAAATGTTAGAACTATATTACAAAAGACCAGAACAATTAAATTTATCAATCGCTGCTGAAACTGAAAAATCGGCTTGCCATATCAAGAATTAGAAATTCCATATTTAGTAAAAAGTTCCGAAATTTAAGGAATCAGACTAATGAATTAAACATAATCTTTGATGAATCTAAAATTAATGGATTGAGAGAAATTAATTAATGATCCTAGACCTTGTATCGACTATAATAAACTGAACGAAATCATTAAAACTGAGTATATTTTCCCTTTCCAAATATAAAAGAATATGTAGAAAAAGCTATTACCATTCTTGATTTTACAAAAACACATGGCCAATTTGTTTAAGGTATCCGACTACCTAAAATTGTAAATTTTGCCAAACATTGACCGTTTTTATGATTTTATTTTATAGCCCCTCTTATAAGCATTATAAAAATACCCAGTTTATTATTTTCCGTTCACTAGGACAAAAACTACAAGTGTTTTAGCAAAAGCAGATGTCATTACTTTAAGCAAGATGCCATACTTTAAAACGCGTTTTACTCGAAATGTGTGTTTTTTTTAAATACTCAAACGGGGCCAGCGATTGCTAAAAAAGTTTTGAAAATAATTAGCTAAATTTTTTTGTGTATGTTCTGTATAACAGTAAAAGTGTTTTAGTCTTCATATTTATCAATCACTGTTTTAATACAAAATTTACCACCCCTTATGTGAATATAATCACAGTTTTTTAAAGCAATTTCAAATAAAACAAAGATAAATTGTTCTAGTTTTTGTTAAAATTAAAATATCCCTTCTCTGGATGGTCATTTCAAAAATGAATAACATAGCAACACATCAGAATTGAAAAATTGTAAATCTGCTTATAAACTTTTGGTACGGAATTGTCCAGCATTTATGTTATTTTTTGTCAATTTTTACCCTTTTTTTCCCATTTTAGTAATAATAATTTATTTTTCTCTTCTTAATTTTAGCATATTTTTCTTAAAATGTACCAAACAAATCTAAGATCAACAAAAAGAGTTCCCATACGTCCATTTTTTTTTAAAAAAGTTGTCGCAAGTAGTCGGATACTAAAAACTACGAATATTACACAACATTTTATAGTACAAACCGCTAAGAACAAGTTTTGGGGTTAAAGCATGTTTCATATAAATGTTATGTAAACGTAACTGATTTATAAAAAGACCCCAAAAATTTTAACGTCGATATATAGATGAAATCATAATATTTCCATTTTCTTGGGAATCACGTTTAAAACACATATAATTAATTTTTAAAAGAATAAGGAAATCAAAGTTAACTATAAAATCTTTCAAATGTAAATTCACTGGAAACTTCGTAAGAAATTTGGGCATATTCTGAGATGTAAATTGTCATCTGAGAATATTCCCCGAGATAAAAAAAAAAAAAAAGTAAAACGCTCTGAAAATATCTCCTCATATAACAAAGTTCAATATGTTTTAGGATTTCTAATTCGTACGAAAACACATGATCTTGCTATCTTGGATTAGCAGCATACCACAACCGGTAAACATGTTTTCATACGATGCTATTGACAGATGAGCCTAGGAAAAGAGAGAAAAAAGGAGAAATAATTTTGACTATGTGGAATTAGAAATCGCCTTTCAGGCATTAAAAAATTAGATGATAAATCTGTCTTATACGCTTCAGATTTTGAACAAGAATGGTCAAAATAGATACCTGTAACGTAGGTACGTAGCTGTATTGACAAAGTATGAACAAGTTGAAAAACATTCAATACTTTACCTAAGCAAAAAATTCTCAAAAGAATGCGTCGATATTATCTTCAATATAAAGATGTTTTCCAATATTATTTAATAAGGAATGCTAGAGATAGGATTTTTAGTCATCACTGATCATAATTCGTTAGTTTGGTTGAATAAAAAAAAGTTTTAATCCCCGTGGTTAATCCAACGGGTTTTGGAACTGCAGCAATGTATCTAAATTGTACACCGGACAAGTAATAGTCAGAAAAATGCAATTAGAATTCGCAGATCAATTGTAGATAATTAGTATTTATTTATTATCAACTATTAATATGATTGTGAAACTAATATTTAATTATTTTTAAATTTATATCTGTACTTTGAAAAGAGATTCATGAGATATATATTAATATAAACTTATTTACATAAACAGTATTTAAAGCATAGCTGATATCAGAGGAACATTATTGTCTATTTTTTGTACACTAATGGTATAGTTTATTTCTTTTGTTAATGATATTGTTTATTTTTCTTATTGTTTGAGTCTTTGTAAGTTCTCTAAGAAGAACACCCACTTAGATGAATCCACCGTGCAACGTCTATGGCAAAGATAATTGGAACAAGGTACCGGTATGCCCAGAGTATCATAGCACATGTGGCTCGACTCATGTATTAGACCAGAGGTTCCCAAAACTTTTTTGTCTCATTAACCCCTTGCCATGTTTTTCGGTTTGGGGTAGACCCCTGCTTAATTAATATTGAATTTTTGCAAATTTATCAACTTAAATGTCTTTTTTGACAGCTGGTACTACTACTCCTACTTTAAAAGAATTAAATTTCTAACTGTAATGAAGTATAGTGTTTAAAATTTAAAAAGCACTTTTTAATTAAATTAAAAGTTAATTAATAAATAAAACTGCCGAATAAACTAAGTAAACAACAAACAAATCATTTTAATGGAGGGATGAATCTCTAGCACTACAATATCAAATTTTCAACATTTGGTATCAATCTTGTCTGATTTAACCTTAAATTTCCTCTGATAGTGTCCAGTTTTTTTGTTTGTTTGTTTGCTTTGGAGATTGGAGACCGCACTGAAACTCCTTCACACTAGGAAAAGCAATGAAAAACTTCCTCACAATATTCCATTAGTCGGCACAAATAATAGGTCTGATTTTTTAAAGCCAAAATTGCAGGCATCCGTTTCTAAACTTTAAGATCTTCGTTAGTGCTTATTACGATCAGTTCCTATTGTAATGTGACATTTTTTTTTCAATATGACCATATGAATTCATTGCCTACTGTGGCATCGCTATAGTCAAAGTATTCTCAAATCTGGTTACAAAATCTGAATAAAAGGCATTTAAATGCTGAACGTAGGTTAAAATGTTCTGACAGACTGAGAAAAATTCGGGACCTTCAGTATTATAATTCTTTAGCTTAACCAGGGAAAGAAAATCTGAAATGGTCCTTGCTTTAATAAAGTTTATTCTGTTACCTTGTAAATGCAAATAAACCTCATTAAATTTAGTAACTAAATCTGTTTAAAAAGGTAAAATTTGGTTTCCACTTGATTATAATTTTTTAAAATTAAATTCACGGTATAATTCAATGAGAGCCTCTATCATAGACCCCCACTTACACCTCATGGACCCCCAAATTAATTTTTGGCTGACCCCTTGAAGGTCGTCATAGACCCCTTTTGGGAATCACTGTATTAGACGAAATAAATCTACGTACGCTACTATGTTTACCTATAAATATTGATTTTTTTCTTCTTTTTGCACGGCCCTCCTAAAATTAAACCTTGTTTGTCATTTGAGTTTGACATCCTTTGTCTAGGTGTACTCTAACTGTCCTGAGAGTTTGTAACCGCTGTACTGACGCACCCTGTATATTATCCTTTTCCTCTTCTAGAAGGGTTGTTCAATTTTAAATTGATATCATTCTAGAGAGTTCCACAATGAATGCTGATCGCAATTTTAAATCTCAAATGACGAAATTAATATAGGAGCCTGTCTCACCTTCTAATTTCGATAGACTGGGGTAACCTAGTGGTTATGGTCACAAACTCGTGCCGACGTGTCGCGGATTCGAGTGCCGGGGCCACTGAAAACACGCCGCGCAAAAGGGGTTGATGCGCGTTAAGACTACACAGTACCCTACAAATTTCAAAGTTACCGAAAAAAACTTTTTGGGATTTTCTTGTGGTACATATCACTGGAAAACTTTGTGGTGACCTGTAGCCACCCCTTACACTATCACCTTCCTTTCTATCTGAAAACCCGGCTGGATGTGTAGGCGGACTTAAATGATCAAAAGACATAATTCCAATTCAAACTGATTTATTGATGCTTATCAGTATATAAGATCAGACACAACACAATTCTAATTAAGATAATTAAACGAGAGTGGAGTGAAGAAGTGGGGTATCAATACTAGCGGAAAATACAGAATTTTTCAACTGAATCTAGGAAAGCTTAAACGCGCACAATTACAACTACGCCTCCAATAATAATCTGATTTTCTTAATCAAAGTCACTGACCTTATATTTTACAGCTGCGGTTCCTTCGCGACGAACTTCAGGCACTTAATTTGGCTGGATGAATTGGTGAAGACTCCACGCTCCGTAATAATGAATTTCACTATTTTAAATCCGCTTCTCTTCGCATACATCAACACGTATCAGGCTCGCTTCACTTGTCAACAACTACGTGTCGACTTCTCGATCTTTAATTCACTTGACTTCTCACTTCCTCTTACTTAGCTCCTACTTCGCCCACTTCAACTCGCGAAAACCGAATTTATATAATATTTCTTATTTACATAAATCACGCCTGGGTCTCGGTGAAGATTGGTTGAAATAAATAAATTGCTTTAAGGAAAAAAGAAGTTAGTGAAAGACTGTATAGATCCGTCACAACTTGCCACCAAATTTCAGATCTGATACCAAATTAGTTTTTAAGATATTGTTTACAGCTGTAAATGGTGTTTTGTCTCGTCTGATATTTGTGCTTCTAAGTGACGGACAGGACATAGAAAAGTTCTAAACTTCCTTAATGCTACACAGTACCCTACAAATTTCAAAATTATCGAAATATTTCTCTCTCTCTCTCTCTTTTTTTATTTTTGTTGCTTTTTCTTGTGGCTTAAGGAAAACTTGCCAACAAATTTCGGATCTGATAACAAAATATTTTTTAGGATATTTGAATTTTTCTAAGCTTAGTTTTTGTTTTCAGTTTCATTTTAAGACAATATGGTACCATCTTCACAATTTTTTTTATTTTTAATATTTGATATTTGGTTTTAATTGTATCTTATAAAGGTTAATATGCAATAATAATTCCATACAAAAATTTTTTTTAAATTTGTAGCAAAATGCTTGTAAAATCTAAATTTTTTGAGCTTTTTTAAACATTTTTTTAAAATTTTAAGGCCTTTTTAAATATGTCTCTTTTTTTTCAAAATTTTTTTCCAAGTATATCTTATCATATACTTCATAAAACTGTGCATGAGCGTTTTTTCTGCTGCTGCTCTTTAATTTTTTATTAATTTTTTTATATAGTTAAACCTCCAAAAAATCTCAAAAAACATTAATTTTGATTTTGAAATTTTTTAGAAAAAGTACTAAACATGTTAGAGCTAATTCCATGCACAGTTTTACAAAACATACATTTCAGAACATGCATAAGAAAATTTTAAACCCATATTTCAATTATCAAAAAAGCCTTAGGGTTTTGAGTGAGACGATATTAACGTCGCACTGATTAGCAACACGAGGGCTTTTGGCGACGGTCCGCGTAATTTTGAACCATGGTCAAGTGACGTGGACGACACCTGAGCTGGCACCCCCTCTCCTAACTACCACACCAAAGGGAGGATGTTTGAGCTCTCGACAGATTTAACGTGCATCCCTCCCCTACACGGCGGGTCTTTGGTGGTACTGGGATCGAACTCATGACACGCTAGCCATGATCCTATCCTAGACCACTCGGCCACCACGGCCTGCTCAATAGGCGATACTTTTAAATCTTGACCAAATCCATTTTCTCTTCCCCCAATAAACAATTCACAAACTAGAATTTTTGCATGAATTACACAATTCTTTCTTGAAATGATTTGTTACTGCATAGATAATGTCAATCTCATTGACGCGCATTTGAAAAATAATTAACTGATTTTTTATCAGGTTTTCTTCTAGCAGATAATCTGAAATGTAGGAGTGTTAGTTTCTGTCCGGCATCAAATATTGCTCCATAACTTGATAAAAAAAGCAGGAAAAGCTTTGAAATTTTGCAGGCATATTTATAAAGATTCGAGGTATCAAATTAGCCAATAAAAATTTCGACAGGTTGATAATTTTTAGGGTACCATATCGCCTTAAGGCATTTTTCCACTCTTAAACTGAATTATTTAAAGATATTTTTGAACACAATCAATTCTTTCAGTGTGAAATAGTTATTAACTTCAATTTTCATTACTAAAATTATTTCTGCTTGATTATGTTTTGAGCTTTTCAAGTTCTCCAATAACATAAATGAAGACTGATTTCAAGGCCAATTTTTGTTTTAAAAATAGTTTATATAACTTAGAAACTTTTTCATTAATTTTTTCCTATTGAGAAAATGCCACGGCCAAAACGTTCTCAGGGTGAAACAATATTTAGAGGAGATTGAATACTACTGAAAATGATGTATCTAAAAATCGCAATTAGACTTCCGACTACAAGTATTCTGGTATTGAAGATTAACTGAATATTTCTGTGATGTACCAAGCTATATTATAGTAAACATATTGTAGTAATATATAATATTTTAAAGTTGTGCAATAAAAATTCAAATCGATTAAATTGTCCCAAAATAAAACTGAAAAAAAAAATTAAATTTTATGAACAAACCCGGTGATTTTCAGCTTAAATTAGTATCATTATTATTTTGTGCTTAAATGCTTTGAGTTTCAAAACTTTTGTGAAAATATTAGGTTAAAATTAAGCTGAATAAACTGTCGTCGTAAAATATTCAGTCTCATTTAATTAAAGTAGTGTTTTAATGTAGAACATACGTTGGAAAATAACATTAAAATTAGAGCTTTAGTTATTAGGGGAGTTATAAGTTTCTATTTTAAGCTTTTGCAAGCTTTAAATGCGTTTTTCTCGGATTTTTAATTTTGAAGATATAAATGTTTTCGAATCCCTAAGGCTCTTTTTTGTTCAAGATAGAGACTTGAAATTTTTTTATATACTCCCAAACGTATGTTCTGTAACAGTTAGTATGAAGTTATAGGTCTGAGATCTCTAATTAATTTTTTAAAAGTGCTAAATTTAATATTTAAAAAACATTTTCTGGCCAGATTTGGCCAGAAAAATTATTATTAAAATTCAACAAGGGAACAGATTTTCAAATCCGTACTACCTTTTGTTCTCAAAAATTTAAAAAAACATAAATCACTTAAAGTGACTAAAAAATTTTAAAAATTGAACGTTTTATAAAAAAAAGAAAAAATTTCAAATTTTTTTTTAATTTTGTAAAATAAAGGTCTGGTCAAACTGACTTTTTACTTTCAGAATCCACTTAATAATATCATTTGAATATACAACATAAATTATTCTTACTGTAACTGTATCCAAAAAAAATTTGCACACGGATACTGTGTAGCTTTAAATCTGTCGAGCTCTAAGTTCAAAGTGGTGGGTAGAGAGAGAAAATACCCGCTGAAATGTCACAATTGAGGTTCAAAGTTACGAGGTTCGTCGCCAATAGCTCTCGTGTTGCTTTATGGTGCTACGCTGATACACACACACATTATATATATATATATATATATATACGTATATATATGTATGTGTGTATAGACCATTTAAACTCAACGCGCGTCACCTGTATATCTTTTATAACAGTATTTGATAGAACCAAAACATGTGGATCAATAAAAAAAAAACCTAAAGATTTTTGGTCATTCTTTTTCAAAATATTCTTAAACTGAGTTGCAAAAAGAGTAAGTATATGAAATAAATTAATCCTGACATAAAATATCGAATTGAATTGAAAAAAAAAACTTTTTAAAAAAGTTTTAGAATTAGATGCTAAATGTCAAACTCTGCCAACGAGAATTGATTTTTGTTTGATGAAAAATAGTCTCGAGTTTTAATCTACATTTTATTATTTTCTTTTTCTTAAAATTGATATATATTTATAAAATACATATCACACACGAATGTCACGTTATTGTGCATCTTTTTCATTACGTGAAATTTTCGAAACAGGTATATTTTGTGAGTAAATCTTGTGCGTGATTGTGTGTGTGCTTAAATTGTTTTGTTTCTCAATGGGGAGAATGACGACAAAAATGATATCAGCAGCCTTTAGGATTGCAACGTCCTTGAGCCTTGAAAAAGTATGAAAACAGCACGTGCGTTGATTTCAGTACGCGTGATCCTTATTCATATCCTGCGTTCTCAACGCTTTTGCCACTTAATCATCCCACGAAGAATTATAATTCCATAAAAACTGCTGTATACATTAGACAAATTTGGTATTAAATACCCATCAATAGATTCTGCTAATCAAATGTGACTTGAATTACAAACATCTAAGTTTATTTCTTGATGAACCATCAGATATTAAAAGGTGATTAATAAGTCCATATTACAAGCTTTTTAACACGCTTTTATAAGTTTCACTTGCATGTAACGGAATCTTGGAACTCGATTTTCACCCACTTAAAAAGGTCAGATTAATTCGAAATTTTGCACAATTGTCAAGGCCCGATGACAATACAATAATTTCATAATTTTGTCCCATTGTCCTCATCAGGATCGTCAGGAATCACGATAATCAGATTTGGCGACAATTAAATATATCACTTCCAGATTTGGCAACTTATTGCACTTACAATTTTCAGATTTGGCGACTAATTTTATATAACATTTCCAGATTTAGCGACTAAAAGAAAAAGGTGTAACCCGACAGCGAGTGTTTTTAATTAATACACTTGTGGTTTATAAAAATAAAACAAAATAAATTAAAAGTAAAAAAACTTTTTTAAGAACAAGCTTTTATTTAAACGCGCTAAAAAGAATAAAATAAACTTTTCCTTTAAAACTTTTTTTACTATCAACTTATAACGTCATTACACAATTTATATGATATAAAAGCTTGTCGCAATATTTAAGTACTCATATTTACTTAGTTTGAATTTTTAAAAACCAAAATCAATCAGGTCAAGTTATTTATTTTACTTGTTTATCAACACAGGTAAATCTCGCGACAAGCTTTTATATCATATAAATTGTGTAATGACGTTATAAGTTGATAGTAAAAAAAGTTTTAAAGGAAAAGTTTATTTTATTCTTTTTAGCGCGTTTAAATAAAAGCTTGTTCTTAAAAAAGTTTTTTTACATTTAATTTATTTTTTACTTTTTAGTTATCGTTGGACAGGTTTCTCAGCCTGTTCAACTCATTGAACGCTGGTTCGCCATCCCTGGTTTAGCTGACTTAATTCTGGCAAAATGGGGTATTAGACTAAAAACACAATTTTTTTAAATCCGTAATTTTTAAGCAATTTTTTCAATCTTCATGCAGATTTTGGCTAACATTGTTCTACACACGAAAAAAAAGGTTTAGTGAGATTATCTTTATAAATGACAAAGTTATTAAATGTTTAATTAAAATTTTGACTATTTTTGAAAAACTTAAAGAATATATTATTTATTTGAAATATTTTGAAGATAAGGGATGTATTTCTCTAACATATTAGAAGAAAATTTTAATTGTTTATTAAAAACTTCAAAGGGCATTTAAATATTTGTATTAATCAATAAAATGCTTAAGACTCAAAACGCATGTTGTAATCAAAAAAGAAAGTTTTATCAAATAATGATAATTTTTTGCTGGACATTGAATATCTTCTACGTAAGAATCTATTTTTTTTAATTGCTCAGGTCATCTTTAGAAACTTGATTTTGAAAAAGTCAATAATTAAATTCAAATCAAATTAACAGATTCTATTTGTAATTAAATTTAAGGGCCCATGTCGTAGTGTGTGTTTAGATTACTGGTGATAAAATGAGGTATATTTAAATTACTTGTAGGCTTAAAATTAGAAAATTTCTTTAAAAAATTCCTTCATTTTATTATAAAACTATTTTTAATCGAAAATATATTGCATTTCTAGATAATATTTTTCTCTTGTTGTTTTCCTAGCGGATTCATTTTTGATGGGTAAGATACATAAAAAAATGATCTTTCCGATTCTGTAATTATTTTTTGTCTGAGTTTCATAGATTAAAGTTAGATAAATTATTTAAAGAATTTCTTCAATACTCCATCTCAGTTTAACTTGGCAGCGTTGAGAAAGGTATACAATGTACCAATCTACTAGAAAAATAGCTCTACTTTTTTGTTTTGAATTTAAATCCAAGAAAATAGATAGAAATTTGTAAAAAAATTGCATACGTTGTAGAAATTAGATTATTTTTAAGTTGTAGAAATGTAATTATTTTTTAGACAAAGTTAATTAATACTGTCAATAGCGCAACGTTATGAAATTCCAGTTTGGCTGAAAACCGATTTTCGACGCCAACTTTTGTCATTGTTGTAACAATAAAATTATTACAACAATGCAGATATATCCAAGTTGGCGCCCAAAACTTCATAATATTTTTAATTAATATCTTTTTAATTAATTGCAATATCGGAATATAAATGGTCAAAACATGCATTGTCATCCAAACTAAACGTGTATACAAAATTTCAGCTCAATGGGAGGAACATATCAGCTTCAAAAGTGAGTTGCAAGATTCCACCCGAACAAATTACATACATACATACATACATACATACATACATACATACATACATACATACATACATACATACATACATACATACATACATACATACATACATACATACATACATACATACATACATTGTAAGTTAAATAAAAGCTTTTAATAATAAAAAAGTGTTATGTATGTGAGAAAGGGGAGAGTGGGTGTGTGTTATAAATTTCTTACTATAATATAAGCATTTTTCTGAAAATGAAAATAAAAAAAATAGGCTCGTGATGTGAAAAAAAATAATTTATGTTCTAACTGCTAAATATTTTTTATTTTTACAAAGCAATATGTTTAGAAGTGATGATACGAATTAACATTATAGCAATACGTTTACAAGGTGAGAATACGATTGACACTTAATATTACCATGCTTTTATTAACTCGCTTTCTTTAATGTCTGTCCGGGTGGAATTTTGTAATTGATTTTAAACTGTGTGACTTTTCGATCAACTAGAGACTTGAAATTTGGACCATATCTCAGAAGTGGATGACAATGCATGGAAATGTGAAAAAAGAAGAAGAAAAAAAACGAAAAGAGGAGGAATTTTTTTATACTTTTTAGTCCGATATAAAAACATGTGGTACATTAAAATTTTTTTTAATTCGAACTTTTTTTCTTCTTACTACACATTTTATTTGTTTGACCTGTTCTTTTGAGACGGAATCTAATATAACGATACGGGACTCACCCGAGGCCCCGTAAACAGAGAGAATAAATACTCTTCAGACCCTTTAATTAAAATTCATTGAAGAGCAAGACTTATTCCAGCAGCCACGTAATTCTGGCTTCAAATATTAAAATCAAGGATAAATTCAACAATGAAAAAATAACAGTTTAAAAAACTAAAAAACACGCTTTTATTGTAGATCGAACTAAAAAATGGAAAATAAATTATAATTTTAAAAAACTAAAGAACACGCTTTTATACTGAATCGAACTAAAAAGTAAAAAAATAATTCTTAATATAAGAATAAAATGATGAACGAGAAAATTAATGTCATTGGGGTAAAAGCGTGGGGTGTTCTATAAATATATTAATTGTTATAGTTTCTAACTTCTTTCAATTCCGAAATTACACCCCACGCTTTTACCCCGATGACATTAATTTTCTCGTTCATCATTTTATTCTTATATTAAGAATTATTTTTTTACTTTTTAGTTCGATTCAGTATAAAAGCGTGTTCTTTAGTTTTTTTAAATTATAATTTATTTCAAATTATCTTCAAATAATTCTTTATCAAAGGCAGACGATAGACTGTGGAAATTTACAGATCTCATTTTGGTACTATTATTAACACAAGAAATATTTTTTACAGAATATCCGATCTGATAATCAAAGTAGATTCTATTTTATTTAATGTTGGAACAAATACATAGGATTTGAATTTACATTTCCAGTTTAAAAATATGAATAAAAAACTTTGGAACATATATTGTGTAATCCCAATATTAAGTGATTAAGTTCGGAATAATAATTTTGCAAACGCGTGTAAATAAATATTTTTTAATTATATATTTATTGTCAGTTGAATTAGAATATAAAAAATTGTTCTAAGAATGTTATTATTATAACAAATTATTTAAATGCAATTTTTGCCAAAAAAAAAAAAAAGAAAGAAAGAAAGAAAGAATGACGTTTTAAAATATTCCCTATTCAAAGAAAAATACCTCTGAAAAAAATGTTTTTTAATGTACACACACAGGGTGGCCATAATTAAACTGCAAGTGTTCGAGGGGTGCTGGGCAGGGCCGATCCTAGCAGGTGTGCACCGCACGAGGGCGGCCGCAGGCCGACGATAATTCTTTAGATCAAGCAAAATTTTTTGCGAATTTCTCAAAATAATTTTTAAAAAAATAGAATAAATATGTTGAATAGTTGTTGAAAAATCAACATAAGTCCGGATTTCCAGATAGCATAACAAAGTTCAAGAAAACTAGAAATAGTGTAGAGTTCACTAGTCCATTCTCCATTAATGCCTACTCTTTATACATATCCTCCATTTCATAATTAAAATTCGAGGCAGAACCGGCAATACAGCAATAGAGAAAGTATTTTTTTGTTTATCAGTGGAACTAATGGTGCATTGGATCGATGCTTAACAAAGGCATCTCAAAAATGATTTTTGCGAAAGTTACTTTTCGAAAGCATCTAATATGGTTAATATTACCTAAGACACGAGTGTGTAAATTCAATATGCATTTAGGGAAGTTAAAAGTTTTCAATTTAAAAATAGCTTTACAATTTTGAAAAACAAAATAGTTGAAAGAAGTGATTTTTGTGTCAATGGTTTTACAACTCTTATAAACAATGCCCAATTTCCTTTCTAGTGTAAGTGTTGTACCTCTATTAAAAGGCAGTTTTTTGTTGCTTTATTTGGTATCAAGTTATTTCAGAAAAAATCTTGCAGCTTCTTTTGATCAAATTATTTTTATTGGCAATGCCTGCAAGAAAAACACTTCATACAGTATTATTAATGTTAGCGAAATTCTTAATTTCATTTTTATGATGTATGTACTTAATGGTAATTTAGTACTATAGTTAAAAAAATGCGGGTTTTATACATTTTCTTAAAACCCTAAATGTTACACGACAGCATATAATCAAATAGGCAAATCAAGAGATTCACAACATAACACTAAAAATAGATATTAAAGCTAATCATGATCTATATATATATATATATTTATATATATGTACTTGTCCACTTTTATGTATTCTCCATCTCCTAGTTGAAAAATTTCATGTCACCTGATCCACTTTGCCCGCTACCGTGTTCACTATTTTTCTACGTTAGCAGCAAGGGCTGGGAAAACTGGACCCATGTCCGGGACGGCATTTGGACCGAATTTGAAAAGTACATTTTTTTTTTTTTGTTTCAAAAAAATTTGTATGAAAATATTTTCTGAAATATTATTATTTACGCTTTAGAAACCTGGAACACATAATCATTTTATAGACTGAATTGAAATGCCGACCACTACTAATAAAATTTGTAACTACTACATTTTTTGTAAAAGCGACTATATCTTTTATAAAAAGGTCGATATCACACATTTGTAAAAAAGACTTTATCTTTTGTAAAATTGTACTAGGGGGCGATTTGTTGTAGCAAGTAAATTGGCACCCGTCCTCGGGATTCAGGAATAGATACGCTTATCTTAGTATGATTTTCACTGGCCTGATATAAAGGGGAAAACGGTGATTATCTTGTTTTACTTATGGTATTACTATACTTTAAGAATGACTCAAATGTGCACAAAACAGAATATTTTTTTTGGAGCAGCGTTCGGCAAATTTCAGTTCTTTAATATTTCATTTTTATGTAGAGTTAAAAATTACGTCTGCTAAAACGTTATCGTTCACACTTTCTTATTTATAAATGTGTCTTGGTGGGAAAAATTAACTTGCATTTACATGCACATTTAAATATTTTATTGGCTTACTGTTAGAATTTATTGTTAAATATGTATTTGATTTATCTTTTTTGTGATGTCCAGTTATATATTTGTATTTAGTATTGTGAATTTGGTATTATATTTTAAGTACTTATTTATTTATTTCGTACTGTATACGTTTGATGTCTGTTTTCTTATGTGTTGAACCTTGAATGGTTCAAAGCTGATGTGTATGTTAAATCAGGAAATTTGATACGCTTTCTCTTATTTTCTTATGTCACTCTCTCCCCATCGGGAGTGAAGTCAGAATGGACATTCTTCCCCCACGCAACACAGAATGTCAGGTGTCAGCTAACTTAAAGGGGACAGAGGCAATTAGAATTTTTGGAAGATATCTAGCGCAACTAGAGATGTTTTATTTTAATCTTGAGTAAAATTACTTGACTTGTGATCGTTGGTATCAACAGACTCCTTTTCGAAGAAGGCACAAATCAATCTCTTTCATTTAGATCGTATGAAATAGCAACAGGTAATTATGTTTTTAATTTTGAATTATTATTTTTTTTTAAGGTATACGTTAAAATACACACATTCTGTAGTACCTCCTGTAAGATACACTTTGAAATAGGCTCATTTAATGTTGATATCGTTCTCTTGGAATATGGACCTTATCTATTTACCTCTCATTTAGGGACATTCAATTAAAGTGAAACTAAAAAAATCATTCAAAGATAAGTTAAGAGAAAAATAAATGATTTTTTTTGGTAAAATTTTAGGATCTCAAAGACAGGAGAGAGAGTAGTAGCTTGTGTTTTTCTTTATATATATAAATAAATCAAATAAAATGTTAGCCTAATAAATCAATGTAACTTAATAGAGGGGGGTGGGGGAGTAAAACACTGTATGTTCGACGCTTCTATTTATAGACAAAACAGAATGTATAATAAAGCTATTGTATACCTCATGGACTCGCGTTTTCTTTGGATTTACATAAAAATAAAAACGCGTGCTTAGGCTGACACAATGCAAAGGCTTTCAAAAAGATCCGTACAATAGAATATTTTCCGTAACTTTCTGTAAATACAAGATTTTGCTGCTCATTTCAAACATTTATTCAGTAATAAAACTTTTTCAACTAAGAATTTTAACTTTTCATTAACTTCAAAATTAAGGGGGGGGGGGGGAAACATGTGACTAATGTACTTATTTGGACATAATTTATTTAAAGAAAGATATAGCCTGAATTTCTAATTAAATTAATTTGCTTAGCATTAAAGGATAAAATACATAATGTCTGGTCTTGTGGGTTTAAATTTCTGGAATTAAGACATATTGTGTCAGGTTCCTTATTTGGAGGCTCTATTATATTTTTACCATATTAAGTTAAGTGTTAAAGAATAATTTATTGCATTTACTTTTATGAAAAAGCGGATTATAAAAATAATATATTTAGTTTAATAAAATATCTTTTGGTTTATATACATATATAAATTGCGTAACAAATAAATTCACGTAAGTGAATAATGATTTTAACTGAAAAGTCCACTGAACTATAAAAGAAAACTAGCTTATTTTAATATCAATGGAATTATTTTGTATATGTACCCATAGTTATACTTAAGAGTATATGAATCATAAAATTTTATCTTTGAATTAAAATGAAATAATATTGTTGACGCAACCTTTTTTTTTCGTAAGAGAGCTTCCACTTTCGAAACTAGACATTGCACAATTTTCATAACTGTTCCCAGTATTAAAAAAAATGTGCTTCATTTGTCTTGTTTATTGTAAATTTTGATTTTTTTTTCTGAATTTTT
This sequence comes from Trichonephila clavata, assembly GCA_019973975.1. Lineage (NCBI taxonomy): Eukaryota > Metazoa > Arthropoda > Arachnida > Araneae > Nephilidae > Trichonephila > Trichonephila clavata. Next base: position 20,025 of record BMAO01000657.1, on the reverse strand, counting down.
CATTATGAATCATTTTTCTGAATCATCAAGTTAAGTCAATAATAACAAATGTGTTTTTTAGATGGGGTTTTCTCTCTCCCTCTCTCTTCTTATACAAAAGAAGTTTAATAATATTATATTTTGTAATTATAGGTATATTTTTAAAGTAATTGCATTATTGCTGATAGAAATATCGAAAAGGCATTTCTTAAAAATTCTTTCAGAATATTTAAAGTTTGGGGATTAGGTCAATAATAGGTGAGTTATTTAAATGTTTCCTTCTTTTTCTCAATCAAAAAATAAATTTAGCACCATTATTTCATTATTATAAATTTATTTTCAAATGAGACTACATGTGTTAAGATTTAAATGTTATTAAAAATATTTTGAAATGACATTCATTGCAGAAGCTAAATGAGTGAGTGAGTGAATATTAACGTCCCAGTGTTGAGCTACACGAGGGCTTTTGGGGACGGTCCGCGTAATTTTGCAGAAGCTGAAAGACGGAATTTTGTTCGATTGAGAAATATAATGTATTTCATATTATTATTTTAAATATTGTTGTCTTTTTGAGTATTTTTATAAGTGTTAATTTTAGTATTTATTATGATTATAAATTTCTAGTGTTATATTAATAAGAAAAAAGGAAAGTATTTTTACTGTAGGAGCAGTATAAATAGAACATTATATTTGTTAGATTTAAATTTATATAAATCCCTTCTATCTTCTGTGCTTGCTATGTACAGATGTATATGTGGGAGAATAATTAAAAATTCAGACTTAATAATTTTAATTTTGAAAAATCTTACGTCTTGAATAAATCAAGGTAACGGTGATATTGGCTAATTTAATATTAAGTTTTATTACGCCACAGCTATTATTTACAGATTTTACATTGAAATTAACTTAGTAATTAGATTATTAGAGTCCAAGTTCTGTTATTTTTGTGAGGGAGGAGTTTCTGGCGTTCGTCTTCGGTGAATTTTCAGACCATCTCTTTCTCTCCCCCTGCCTCTCTAGGCTTCGGGGATGACAGCGGTCCCGTGTCTTTAGCTTCGAATTACATCCGGTTGATGGGCAGAGAGGGGTTTAAGACAAGACCACGCAATATTTTTAAGGGTGCAGGTGTAAATTTCACGTAGGGTGACCATACCCACAAAGAAGCCGAATCATAGCTGTGTTGCGGGAACGTCACAATGCATTAAACATAAATTAAAAGAAAGAGTGTTTCAACGAAAGTAAAATAGGGACTTTTTTTTCTCTGTTTTAAATTTACGATAAGATTTTAAAAAATCTCAATATATCGAATTTTAATTTTTGATGAATTAAAAATTTTTTGTATGAAGCAAAGCAATTTATCAATTATTTTTTATACTTTCCCTACTTTATTGATATATATGTTGTTGAAAATTTTAGAATGTCCGAGGGAGGGCATAAAAAACTAACAGGTGCCCATTATAAAGAATAAGACTCGAAAAACAAGCCCATTTTAAAAAACAGGCTGAAAGTTTACTGAATTACTTACAAGACACTAGGAAAAAAGGAAAGCAGTATAGAATCAGATTTAGACTTTCATGATTAGGATGTTGCAGATCAAATAAACAGAATAGATAGTGGCACTGCTGTTGTAAGGTGAGTGAGTGAATATTAACGTCACACTGTTCAGCTACACGAGGGCTTTTGGCGTCGGACCTCGTCATTTTGAACCATGGTTAAGTGACGAGGACGACACCTGAGGTAGCACCCCTCTCCTAACTATTACACACCAAAGGGAGGACGTTTGAGCTTCTCGACAGATTAATCTGCATAGCTCCTCTACACAGCGAGTTTTTAGTGATACTGGGCTCGAACTCGTGACATCGCCAGCACGATCCGATACCTTGACCACTAGGCTACAGTGGCCTCACTGCTGTTGTAGGAACTCCTCCAAAAAAAATCCTAAAATCACAATACTCTAACAATGATATTTAGTTCAGATCTAGGAACCTGGCCAGCTATTCTATCAGACGCCGAAAGATGTTTTTTTAGTAAAAGAAGGACCCTCTATATAAGCCATTGACAAAGTATAATTTTCCTTATGACGACGCCGGTCGAACATTTAGCTCATATTGTTACGCCAAAATTTTCAATAACGGAGAAAAGGTTATGCGTAAATCGTTAATCCATTACAAAAAACTGTGCATATTATTTTTGCAGCAAACTTTTTGTCTGTGTCATTAGTTCTCTTTCCACGGAATATTTTAAAAGTTGGAAACATCACGTTGATATTTTAAAAGAACATGAAACATCAAAAAACCATAATCAAAGCCAGAAGTCTTGGATGGAATTCAGTCAGCGATTACAATGCTCTAAAACAATTGACAGTGACTCGAAAAGACTTACTTCTGCGATTATTGGTGCGATTTGCTTCTACGTATTGTAGCAACGTTAAAGGTACTGGTTCAAAATTGCTTAGCCCTTCGGGGTAAGTGTGACAAATTAAATTTGTCACACTTACATATTGTAAATTTGGACAAATTTAATTCCAATATATAATGGTAATCTTATACAAATCTTTCAATTACTTGCTAAATTTGATCCAGTAATAGTGGAGCATCCTCGAAAAGTGCTAAAAAGGAAAGAAGCTAAATACACTATCTAGGGAAAAATACTCAGAACGAAATAATTTCTCTTCTACATGAGAATTTTAAACTTCATATTGCTCATAAAAGTGAACAAGCCAAATGTTATTAGATAATTTTATATTGCGCCTGATTTTAGTAAGATCGAACAAATGACATTTCTGGTAAGATATGTATGTATTGAGAAATCTTATCTTAATGAAGTTACCGTTAAAATAAAAGAATTTTTAGGTTTCTTCCAGTTAAAAGATTGATTGGAAAAGAACTTTCATATTTAACAGCTGAGAAACTTCAAAAATTAGGGCTAAATTTGCTAGATATGCGGGAGGCAGGCCTACGATAACGGAGCCAATATAAATCAGGGGTTCAATCCAAATCTACTTGTCATGTAGTAGCCACTCTTTAAATTTGATCGTTTATGACATGGCAAAAGCATCCTTAGAAGCCTGCACTATCTCGACAAAGTTAGAGGTATGTGGCATCGCTTTTTTTCTGCAACTTGTATATATAAGGAAAAATACGAAAAACCATTCTTATTTCAATATGTTCATTCAATTTTGATTTAACATACACTAATATTGGTCGTAACACGATCAAGATAGTGTAAGTAGTTATTAAGTTTTAGTGAAAGGTGCTGCCGTTGATTTTTGTTTAAATCAAACTGTAGTGATTATCTGTGATCAGTACAAAACTGTTATTTTATTCTTTTGATCCTTTGATATAATGTTCACTAACTCCTGTCCCCGGTTTCTGTTTCACATTTTAGAGGATAATGCCCTATAAAAGCTCTTAATTAAATTTATGAATGAATGAAATGTTGCACAGGTGTTTCCTAAAAGAGTAGAAAAAATTTTGGCATATTGTCACGCTAATTTAAAAAAGAAACTCACATATAAGCATGTGTCCTGATGATTTGTTTCGGAAATAAGTACAAATGTTTAAAAATTGAAACTTTTAAATTTTTTTTAAAATAGATTTTCTTACAAATTGAGAAAATTAACAGGTTTTTTTTTTTTTTTAGGTTTCATTTTTACGAAGACCTTGAAGGTGCTACAAATAATTTATTTTATGTAATTTGCTCTAATTTTTAACAGGAATGGGTATTTTTTAATGAATAATCCATATTCTTACACTCAATAATTAAAAGTCTTGAAACATTTAAATTTTTATGTTCAACTTTAATTTGGCATGATTTATTATCAAGAATTGATGTATTGAGTAAATGCTTCAAAATCCTAAATTAAACATCGCGGAATGCATTAAAGGCTTAGATAATCTTAAAAAATATTTAATTTTCCAAAGATCTGACGATATTTTAAAAATATTTGTTGATTCAGCAGCAATACTTCCTGCAGATTAGGTATTCATCCCAAATTTCCCATCTCGAAGCTAAGAAAGGTTCGTTGATTACGAAGCAGTGATGAGCCAGTTTTAAATCCTTTCAGCAATTCAAGACTAATTTCTATTTTGCAATTCTTGATCATACGATCTCTTCAGCAAATGAAAGTTTACATTTAATTTTATTATCTTGAGTGTAATTCACTTTTATTCTGTATGAGTTTCACAACATTTCCTGAATGATGACTTACAAACCCTGTATGATTTAGATATTAAGTTACGTTACGAAGAAGGAAGTATTGTGAAAGATATAGATGGCATACATCTCTTTAGTGAAATAACTTCATTCAAAGATATTTTTCCAGTAAAACAGCCAACTGAGTATATTAGAAATTATAGTGAAAATGATCCTATTCCTGTATTCCAAATTTTGCTCAAGCAATAAGAGTTTTTAACCTACCTTGCTCGTAGCTTCTGGAGAAAGAAGTTTCAGTAAATTAAAATCATTAAAATTATTTGAGAAATAGTATGACACGAGAAAGGTTTCTGATTTCGCCATAATCTCAATTGAATCAGAAATTTAAAATTGATTTAACCGAAACTATTAACAAATTTGCTTCCTCAGAAAGCCAGAAAAGTTATTTATAGTTACAGTAAAATCCGGCGTATAACGTGCCCATATACTTTCATAGCTGCAATTGTTATTTTTATATTCACCGCGTATAACACGCACACTTTTTGCGAAGAAACCTGAACTACACGTGTGCAATGTTTTATACGTTTTAAAGTCCTTTATTCGAGGTATTATTCCAAGCTAGTAAAAATGGTGTACTTTAGAATTACAACCCTTAAGTTCATAAGGAATGTTATTTTCTACAGAAACAGTATTTCGATATATGTAAAGTCTGATTTTTCATGCTCATCATTTTGTATTTTGTGTTTCATTTTATACCACCCGACGTATAACGCACACCCGTAACACCCCATCTTATTTTTGAGTTAAAAGTGCATTATACACTGGATTTTACGGTATAATATATTACTTTGGTCTTTGCAGAAGACCGATTTATATACTTTTCGTTTCTACGAGATTGATACCCTTAGTATTTATTTTCATTAGATCATATTTTGAGTAAATTCTGTTGTTTTGCAATTATAATTATAAAATATATGTTTTTATTTAAAGGTAATATTTTGCTAGTTTATTATTTGTTGGGGTAAAAGTATATTATATCGCTATTATAACTCATTACCTGCCAAAAATAAAGTTTTCACTTGTTTATTGAGTTTTTATTAATGTTTTATTTTTATCTGTATATAAGTAGATGAGTTTAACGTCAACATTAAGTACTAGTCAAAAGAGAAAATTCTCTGGGCGGCACATTAGGTGTTTACGAGAGCGGTCGATACCCTAGAATCGGCCCTGGTGCTGGGGAGAAGCCATTGGGAATATTCCGCAAATTTGGTATCTACTATTTCAGAACATGCTCAAATATCAAATATGCAAAGAAAAATCAACATTTTCACCCAGTAGATGGCGCTGTACCGTATTTAAAAGCTGCCGGTAAGTATATATATAACGTGACCATTTTCTTTGATTCAAACGTGACATTGTTTGTTTAGGTCAATTAACAGGTATACAATGAAAACCCACTTTAAAGTTATTATCTGAAAAGCAGCTTAAAAGTTACGAATTAAAAATTTAACCAAATGTTTAGTTATATTTATATTTATCAGAGTGAACAAATTTGTTTTAATAGCTGATGACAATTTAAGTAAGAATGAAACTCTTGGAACGTTTTTATATTCACCTTAATATTATCAACATCACCTTTAGAATTAAAATTAGTGAAGGTTTTCAGATGGTCCACAATTTATTCATCATAGAAAATACTCTTCTACTGGAGTCTCCATTTGTAGCAGGCAAACAAAAATATATTCAAATAAAATAGAGTTTTTATGTTGTAGATTATTGGCGTGAAAGTGTTTGAACATTTCCACTCCAACGAGTTTCCTGTGGAAACATTTAGATCATTTTATTCGGTTACTTTTGCGATGTAATGTGAAGAAATTAATGAAAATTCGTCAAAATCTTATGTATCTTTTATTACAGTCAAAATATTCCTTTTCAATTAATACAACCAGAGATTTTGAAAGTTTTCCATGCGAGGACCTTTAAATCTGCCCAATGAACATTCCATTACTTTGGTAAGAAAGCAAGTTCACTGCTCCAGATATTTACGGCTTAATTTATAAAATTCTGTAGCCGTCCTTTCACAAACTCTTCATCTATATCAGTACCATTATCCTTGATTTCACCCATATTAACGACAGACTGTAAATGGAAAAGACTGATTGGTCTGTTTCGAGTCACATTGCATATAGTTGATTGATTTCTTTGCAGCTCCAACTGCCGATACAGTTCGGGCCTTCAAGTTTCATTACGCTTTCTGAAGATGGACAATTTTGCGTCCTAGAGTTCATTTCGGGACATCGGGACTTTAATTATAATAAATTAGTTGAAAAACTGCAAACACGCTTTTATACTGAATCGAACTAAAAGTAAAAATAATTTCTTAACAGTTATCAAATGATTAACGAGAAAATGAATGTTGTGGTAAAAGGTGCTTTGTACTACATTTTTCACTTATTCAAGCTTTTCGAATAATAGAAGGAATTATAACACCGATAAGACGAGAACACCCCACGGCTTTTACCCCAATGCATTTTCATTTTCTCGTTAATCATTTTATTCTTTATTACAATTTTTACTTTTTAGTTCGATTCAGTATAAAAGCGTGTTTTTATTTTTCAAACCATAATTTATTTTTCATTTTTAGTTCGAACCACAATAAAAGCGTGTTTTTAGTCTTTAAACCATCATTTATTCATTGTTGAATTTATCCGAGTTTGATATTTGAAGTTGGAATTACGTGGCTGTGGAATTGGTCTGCTCTTCACGGATATCAATTAATAACTGAAATGTATTTATCTTCCGTTTAAGAGAGGTCTCGGATCGTTATATTACATTCCGTCTCTTTGAACAGGTCAAAGAAATAAAGTGTAAAGAAGAAAGTATTTGAATTACAAAATTTTAATGTATCTTATTTTTAAGGATTAAATATTATAAAATTCCTCCTTTTTATTTTTGTTTTCACATTTTCATGCATTGTCATCCACTCGAGCTATAGTCCGAATTTCAAGTCTTAGCTCCTCGAAAGTCACACATTTTTCAATTCTTAAACGCGGTTCCTTCATGTTAATTCGTATCATCATTTAAGCTTTATAAAATAAAAATATTAGCAGTTAGAACGCAAATTATTTTTCACATACCGAGACTTTTTGCTTTCATTTTCAGAAAATGTTTATATTATGGTTAGAAACTACAACACACCCAATCTCCACTTCCTTTCAGACACAGAACACTTCTTTGTTTGTTTTATTTCTTTAACCGCAAGTGATGTATATTTGCATATTACAATTAGCGCTAAATTCAAAACACTTTAGGTTACACCTTATTCTATTATTCGCCAAACTGGAAATGAGGAAATTAGTCGCCATGTCTGAAAATGGTATATGGAACTAAATCACCAAATTTAAATGATATTTACAAGTCGCTAAATCTGGATTTGCGATATATGGATTTGTCGCCAAATCTGATTTTCCTATTCCTGTCGATCCTGAAAGGACAATACGGAAACAAAATTATGAAATTATTGTATTGTCATCGGTCCCGACAAGTGCGAAATTTCGAAATGAATCTGATCTTTTAAGTGAGTAAAATCGAGTTCTAAGATTCGGTTACACGCAAGGGAAACCCATAAAAGCGTTAAAAGGGACAGTCCTGCTGAAAACTGACGCCTACCGCTAGACATATACAACTTCCAAACCGGCAGTCAGAGCATAATGACATTCTAAGAGACATATAAACAATATAAAACATAATCCACATTTTACAAAATTCCATACACTCCGTTTTAGTACTAAATTTTTATGGCGATGTAGTCAAAATTAACAAAATAAAATCACAATTAAACTTATCCATAATGATGCTTTGAAAACAACTAAACCATTATTTATTCAATGAAATACATCACATTATGTGCTCAATATAAACCACCGATGCAATCCCATGTTTGAAGCCTTAATTTTGAGCATGGAGAACGCTACAATGTGGCACAACACTTATAATAGCTAATAGGGAAGAATGTCCGAGCTACACTTCTTACGCTCACGTGTTGCAGCATACTGGTTCTGAACTGCTACTCGTAGTAGCAATAGCGTCATCAATTTGTTGCAATCTTCCGATGGCGGACGAGCTGCCCTTCTTTTTGCCGGGAATAACACCCAATTATTATGTTTTTAAATTTAGAAATCGTAAAATTTTCAATCGGCTGACACACCTATTGACCTCTTTCTAATCGTTTATTACGCTGGTATTCTTCAGAGTAGCTGAATTGCTACCATTCTGATAGAATATCTTCACCAACAAAGCACGTCTTCGCTATTCAGAGTTATGATTGACCATTACCAACGTGGTCTTATTTTTATACTGTACGACAGCTTAAAAGTTGCATATATGCCGTTAAGCATTGAACACGGGAATATTCATCTATCGGGTGAAATACATCTTTTAATTTTCATATTTGACTTGTGTATGTTCTGAAACGTGATACCAATTTCACTCGGAACATTCCAAGTAGTTTTCTCCAGCACCCTGAACACTTGTAAAGTTTAATTATGGCCACCCTGTACTTGTACTTACTTTCAACTATGGGGTTTTTAAATATATGTACTAAGAAGAGGATTTATTCATATTTTGCATCGGAGTAGAGAAATTTAAAACATATTTATTATTTGAATTGGTCGTAATCGGGAATAATAAAATGTGAATTTTCAAAACTTAAATCAGGCTCAGTATAGAAGCTCAGCCATATATCGAGAGAATGCAGACCAAAATTAAATAGACAAAATATAGAAGCATTTTTAAAAGGAGAATGTTTTAGAAGATATTTATTTGATGATATTATTTATATTAATTAGATTATTAGAGATATATATTTATATTTATAAATATATAATAATATTATTTATAATATTATATTATGATAAATATTGCATTACGTTAAACTATTGCGAATAATCGATATAGTACATATGTGTCTTAATATAGACACGTTATACTATGACACGCGATTCTGATAATAATCTCGAAATATTTTTGCTGTTTCCTTTAGAAAATTCACCAAAATACCAAAAGTTTTGAAAATTCTGAAATTGCTTGCGTATGACCAACGGAAAGTGTTAGGATGATGGGAAACATGCTGTAAATTAAATTGTGTTTTTCGAGTTTACCAGACCATATATAAAGGACCCCTTATCGTAACTTTAAAATAGTTCCAAAATTATCGGCTTATACAAGAAATATACAGTACACATTAATATCACGCCTACAACATATCTTCGTAGCGAGAGTAACTGGCTTTATCAAACAACTTCTTAATATTTGAGATCATACACAAATATGTCACAAAAGTAACAAATCTAGTTGTCAGTGGCACTACGAGGGGGAGAAGATCAGCCCAAAGCGTATGTTATGTTATGGTTATGCAACTTTGATAGATAGCTTGGGCCCAAATCAGACTTGCAGGTGCCCTTATTTCCGTTACGCCACCTGTTAGTTCTTTATCAAAACTTCCAAGAATCAGAAACAACATATCTAGATCTCTACTAAGAACAAGAAAATTAAACCTGAGTACAAGAATACTAACGAAATTCTTACCAAATACGCTGAAGATCTGTATCACAATTTATGACGTTATGTATGTTCTAAAATAGGTATATAATTTAAAACTCTTATACCACAGAGATTCATCGCAGAGCAACAAGCTAGTTAATGGTAACGACTATTCAAAATGATTCAAAATATTTTTATGAATCAGGTGAATTCAAGAATTTCAAAGTAAGTTTTAAAAGTTCTAGAGAATAGAAAATTGATAAATGTGATGTTATTTGAGTATTTGATTTTGAGTGGTATATTGTTATTTAATTTAATTAACAGAAAATCATCTTTCTTTGACAAACTTTTGTTCTTTAGGATTTACCTATAATGATGCCCATCATCACATTGTATATTTCATGGGAATAACTTAATGTAGTAGTTATTTAAACAAAGATTTACCTTTAAATAGAATTTTATTACGAAATACTGAGGATGAAATATAGTATAGTAAGGGTTGTAGGTCAAATCATGAAAACATATTTGTGATATAAAATATCCATGCCATTTAAAGTTTTGAAGAGTGATTGAGAAATAGGCTTTCCGTCTTTTCCCTTTCTTTCAAAATTATCAAGAAGCACGGAGACATCTAAATTTGCAAGGTTCCGCCACAAAAAGAAATAGTTACCAAATGATTCTCCAGAAGTTATTCTAAATCAATTATTTCATCCTAAAAACACGCATTCAATTATTATGGTTACTGAAGAATTAAAATATATAATTTCCAAGTAGTAATATTTTAAACCTGTATTTTAAGACCACACTCCAAGAATTTGTGAAGGTAAAGGATTCATGTAGGTACATTGACATAATCACGCACCAAAAATGATTTTACAGTTCGATAATACTGATCTACAAAACAAGTTATCAGGAGGATAGCGAGTTGATAAAAGTCAACAAGAAGTTGTTGCCACAGCGGTAACGATAAAGAGATAAATAATTCGCTACGATGAGTACACGGACAATCCAGGTGACAGATATGTTACATTCGCTGAGTGCAAGTTCACCATATTGCAACAGAAAATCAATTGAACCACCACGCTGTAGTTGAAAATTACTTAAAATTGAAACAGCTTTCTGGAGCTTTAATTTTAGTGAACATACCAGATCCTTTCACCTGTACTATGTTGACCTGGTCAATATATAATTACGAATTCTAGCAACCAAAACTGTGTGTATGCTTTTTAGAATATCCATATTTTTCATCAGAAATCATCACATTACGGGTTATAACTGTTTTCAGTTATCGATTCATTCAAGAAAACATATATAAACACCAATATTAAACGATTCTACCCACCAAATAATACCAAACACTTGTTTTATTTTAAATCATTTTTACGTAGTTTTTGAGAAATAATTTGAATTTCAAAATAACATTTCCACTTTCATATTATTACGGAATGAAAATTTGCGCCATTGAATAAATGTTATGATATATATATATATATATATATATATATATATATATATATATATATATATATATATATATGTGTGTGTGTGTGTGTAATAATCCCCATTAATTATTCTTACAATTTTAATTACCTTGTCCATCCTTCAGGACCAACGTTTTAGTAATAAGTTAACCAGCCGTCTAACGAGAGGATTTAAACTACATCCATCCACCACAGATCACGGATTAAGCTACTTAAATGAGACTCCTGAGATCGTTCCTTTTTCGCTTCTGTTTTTGCATCAACATGTAGCCGGCTGCAGTGTGTTTTGTGTGTGCTTCATTGTGACGTCCCTGTACGTTTATGTGTTCAAGAGATACTAAACAAGTTTCTTCAATCACCGTACTGCCTTTTCAATCTCATATAAAGAACTATTCAAACAACATAGTCGTATTACAAAGAAATCATGTCACCGCCATCGTATAAAGAATACCTTCAACGGCCACGTTCATTACATATAGTATATATATATATATATATATATATATATATATATAGTATATACATATATATATATAAAGGAGAAAAGCGACTCACCACTGACCGACTGACTGACTGACTAATCACGAAATCTCTGGAACTATTCACCCACAATTTGAAATTTGGTAGACATGTTCCTTGATAGAGTAGACATCGCCACAGCGATTTTCAAACCGAAACGGGGCGTTACGGGGTTATACACACACCACTCTACGTTTAAACTACTTGATGCACAATCTGAAATTGGCAAGCGATTCCTTTCAGAGAGGCAGAGATCCGCCACAAAATGAGTTTGTTAGAAAACAACCCCCAAGTATGCTGCGGGCTAGGTGTTATAGATAATTATTTCCATTTCAAACTATTTGACGCACCGTCTTAAATTTGATATAGATTCCTTTCTCGTATCAATGATCAGTTATAAAACGGTTTTGTGAAAACAGACTTCTAATTGGCGTTGCGGGTGATTAAGGGCGCAATAGATAACATATCCGTTTTAACTACTTCACCTACCGTTTGAAAATTGCAGGTAAGTTTCTTTCCTGGAGTAAATATCCGCTACAAAACGTTTTGGAAAATTGAACCAAGGGGTGCGTTGCGGGGCGGGGTTTACAAGCAAGTATAAATCTATTTCGTTATTAGACGTACAATCTTGAAACTTAGTAAGCAGATTCTCCTATAGGGTAGAGGATATACAAAATGGGTTTCGTGAAAATTGTTCCCAAGTGGCGTTGAGGGAATTAAGGGGCGTTATACACTATTTCCATTTAAACTATTAGACGCACAGCTCCATTTGATAAAGAGATTTCATAGAGTAGAGATCAGCTATAAGACGGTTTTGTGAAACAGACCCTGAGTGGCGTTGCGGGGATTAAGGCGCATAGAGATAAATATCATATCCGTTTTTAACTACTTCACCTACCTGCTTGAAATTGGTAGGTAAGTTTTCTTAGAGTAAATATCCACAAAACGGGTTTGAGAAAAATCGACTCTAAGGTGTTGGTAAGTTAAGGGCAGATATAAATAATTATTTTTAAACCATTAGACTCACCAACTTAAATTGGTTAGCAGATCTCTCAGGATAGAAATACACTGCAAAATGCTTTAGAAAATCTATCCTAGGTGGTGTTGGTGTCATATGTTATTGATACTTGCATTTTTAATAATTGACGCAATGTCTTCAAATTTTGCTAAGCAGATTCCTTCATAGAGTGCACTCTACAAAATGGCTTCAGAAACAGACCAGAAGTGGTTGTGGGGGCTCGCGGCGTTATAGGTCAATTATCCCATTTTTAAACTGTTAGACGTACAGTCTTGAAATTGATGTTGTGATTCTTTGTTATAGAGAACCGCTAAACTGGGTTTCGCGAATATCAACTACCAAGTTTAATTTCGGAGATTAAGAGGCGTAATCGGGATAAATATTTCCATTTTGAACTACTTGATCATCCTGTTGAAAATTGGTAGGCATGTTCCTTTCATGAAGAAAGTCCTCTAACAAAGAGTAATGAAAATTGACCCCGCAAAGATGTTTGCAGGGTCAAGAGGAGTTACAGAAAAATTCTGTTTTAATTGTTGGGACCCATATACTGAAATTGCTGGCATGTTTCTTTGTTGAATAGGAACCAATAAGAATAAATTTTAAGCAAATCAAGTTCTGGGGTTGCAGGAGGTTGCATTATATTAACAAAAATACTTTTTCGAGCTACAAGGACTATAATAATGAAATTTGGTTTTCTTTTTCTTTGTTGGATTGAAATCCGCTAAGAGCAGTACTTGTAAAACGGTTTCAACGGGATTATGGGGATATTTATAGTAAAACTTGCTTTTTCTGTTAGATTTATTTGGAAATTTGGTTGTATGTTCAATTTACGGAGGAGATCCACTGAAAATTGGTTTTGAGGAATCCACTTGGTTTGAGTTAAGAAAGAGCAAACATCATTCTATGCTTCAATTTGAGATTTTTAGAAAATACAATAGATGAGTTCTGTCTTTTTATCAACAGGTGATGTTACAGGTATAAGTATATTTTCAATTCAACGAATTCTTAATGCTAGGACTTAGATATCAATAATTTAGCATATATAAGCAGTAAAATTTATAAACATCATGAAATACCCATCGAAGCGGGTGGTAACAGCTAGTATATATATATATATTAAAGTGGGAAATCCGTTGTTTCATCGAATAACCGGTATTTCATGAAATAACTAGACAAATCAGTTAAACTATATAAAATTATTGAATTATACGTTTTAACTAGGTATTCTATAGAAGAACGGATGTTTTGAACCAGTTCTAGAGCTGCTTTTTAGAAGAGGATTTTTGATTAGAAACTAGAGATGGCAAAATGAAACAACTGTACTTGTATATCAGTTCAGTATATGTCAACGAGAATTAATTTCATTGAAGAAGTTCCAAATACACCCAACGCCGCGATCTGTTGCAACAGCTCGCCGTGGTACTGACCAGGATTTAAAAGTGCTCATGTAAAAATGTGTAATTGTAAAAGTGGTTTGCTCTAAAAGTAATAAGCAGTCCAGTCCAAAGTGTCATAATAGCAACTTTTGCACAATAAAAATAATGAAAAGTAAAATAAAGGTAAATCTATTCATAAAATTTAAATTAATATTCTCTACAGTTTGTTTAAAAGATTTATACACTTGTTTTATGAAGCAAATGTTTTCATCCCAGTGTTGTATTTTTGCTGATATTTTTAAATATAATCTATTTTTCAACATATCCCTTCTGTTTAACTTAATGTTACAATATGAGCACAATAAATATAATGAATTCGATTATTTATCACTTGCATCCGCAAAAGATAAATGTCTTTTCGATTTTAACTATTTATGATCAATTAATTTATAAAATGTTTTTGAAATGGTTTATTTTCACTTTTAATCTGTCTTTCCTTGTTATTTCATAGAATACCTATTATTTCCATAGAATGACTATAAAGAATGAAATTTTCATCTACTATAATAACTGACTTTCTATTATTTCATTAAATAGTTATTCTAGCGAAATAACGAATGAAGACCTAACGGTAACATATATAACAATACCTAAGGTATTTGTAATTCCATTTGGAGAATAACATATTACAATAATAAATAAAATATGGCAAATATATATACAAAGAAGTGAGGTAGGTTATTCTTTTCAACTTAGTCAAATCTATTTAGAAGGAAACTTTTGATGGTCTACCCTGATATAGGTCCTTTGAAATTAAATGAAGCAGTTTTGAAGATGTTTAATTTCTTTCGCCCAAATGTCCTGAAAATGGGCATAAAGTGAAAGGAACACAGGAGGTACTCACTGATGCATTTCAGAGTCGACCTTCAGCACCCAATGAATATCCATTAAAATTTGATGGAATCTCATGAAGTAAGCAACCTCATTTGTATGTATAGCGACCTTGGTGACGCAACTGAATGGTATTTCCGGCTACTACAACGGCAATTAGAACATCAAGGTTAATATTATCAAGTGAAAAGATGCACGAAATTACCGTAAGTATATCCAAAAATATTCGAACCTCTATACTACAAACAATATTACTTGGATCAATAATAAATCGTACACTTTTTAAATATGGCCAACAATGTAGGCCTTTAATAATAGACACCAATGGAGTACTTTGATACCAAGATTTAACATGCATCAGCCTCTAAATTTATAGTGGTACTAGGGTATGAACTGTGGCACGCCTGCCACGAGTTCGTGACTATTACCATTAGACTACCACGGCCACAACTTAAGGTGGAGAGAAGGAAACGATGATTAGTGGATAAACCAGAGATGAGTCACTTTGATGTTTTAAATCGAGAAAGAAAACATTCCAACTTGTAACATTTAGGTCTATATTTATTATGTGTGCTTCATACACAAAATGTTTTGATATTTCTTCAGGTACTTGCCTACCATTATTATTAGCTTTTTTTGTGGAAGATATTGAATTCTTACATTTTTTCGAAAGAATAATTCATTGATAATGTTTTAATTTTACTAGAATTCTAAAAAATGGAATTCAAACAATTCCACCGTTAAAAATTATTGTCTAAAACCCCAAACACCCCTCTTTATATTAATCAACCATTTTAATTCAGTCGCCAAATTTATAAATGGGATCTGAAATTAGTCGCCAGATGTGGGAGGGGATCAGAAAATGGAAAATGTTAACGGATGATCCTGATCAGGACAATGGAACAAAATTATGAAATTATTGTATTGTCATCAGTCCTGACAAGTGAGCAAAATTTCGAATTAATCTGACCATTTAAAGTGAGTAGAAATTGAGTTCAAAGATTCCTTTACATATAAATGAAGCTTATAAAAGGGTGTTAAAAAACTGAGTTATTTTAATCTACTGGTGGGGGAGTGCAGTGTTATTTCTTGCAATCAATCGATTGATATTTAAAAGAATATATACTTATATTGATTGCTTAATGAATAATTACTAATGAATTTCAGCTTGAGAATGTAATAATAATGGCGATGAATAAATAAGTGTGTGATGAATATGAAAATTTCGCAAGCTGTAATAAAGCAATATATTCATATCTGAGGACATGTCCAACGTTTCAAAACAGCTCACCTAATTGCATCTCCACACGTTTCAATGCAACTTCCATGGTGCGCTTTGAGCTCTAGCTCTACTTTCCATTAATCACATAAAACACGTAATTTAGGGACTAGAAAAGTCCTCGTTTAAATAAACCATTGTTCCCGCACGTATGAGCAGCTTTTACAATGGGAATTACAGACTCTGAAAGATATTACGAAATGTGGTTTTTTTTTGTGTGGAATGCAGGAAAAGTGCATTTAATAATGCATGCATGCTGAAGATTCTCAACTAACTATCTTAGAGGTAGGGAACATGTAGCCTTAAAGCTGTGTGCGATCTTCTAAGCCAATAAGTACGGTTTTAAGGAATAGATTCAATTTTGGCATGGGAAAATCGTTGCACTTACATATTTTATTATTTAATCTGGCAAGAAAATTACAATTCAATCAAAATTTAAGTAAAAATTTTAAACATATTTTCTGTTATCTCTATTTAAGATCGTTTGAAGCGATTAGACACATGATTTGGATTCATTGCAATTGAAAAATTATATTGATTAAATTAAATGAATTTTAAAATTATATGGAATGGATGTGTATATTCGTATATAATAATATTTTATTTTAAAATAAAGTATAATCTTAAGTGTATTTTTAAATGAAATATCTTAATTAAATGCATGTTTATTAAATTACTAATAATTAATTGGATGTGATTTTTTCAGAATAAAAACTTCATATGCCTTGAAGTAGTATTCCTGAACTTGATCTTAAATGCAACCATTAATCGGGAGTAGAGACAAGGACGAAGACAAAACTATATGCTGACTTTCAACTTATAACTTAATTTAAATATAATTAATATTTTTTGTTTTTTATTTGGAAACTTAATTTTGAAGCAAAATTTATAGAATTGTGTGACTAAAAAGAACTTAATAAAAGAACACTATGTTAGGTTGTCATGGGCAACAGTTCGTTATATTTTTTACAAAATTGTTATAAAAGTTGCGTAAATCATCAGAAAAATTTTAATTTCGAAGCGATTGTTTTCCACTACTCTATTACTATATTTTCAAGTAAATTATCTTTAAATATCTTTGTTCGCATCAGATACTTGAGATTCAAGAGGTCATAATGCAACTTTATGGTATTAATTATGTGCAAAGATGAAAAATGTACCTTCTTCATTAGGTATATATCTCGATTGTCACTTCATTTTTTCACTATTTCTCCTGGAAATATGAAAAGAAATGTAATTCGAGGAAATTTTTCTTGAACAAAATAGGACACACACACACAAACTCAGTAGGATAATTGATGACAAAATTCCGAAGTATATAATTTGTTAACTTTTGAATGGCAAATGCATGCATCCCCTGTGTATGAATTCCATTGAAAACAACCACTTTCTTTGCACATTTTTGCAAATATATATACATGCACATATGCGTGTGTGTATGTCATCAACCTTACTCCAAATACGTTTTCAATATCTTTCTCTTACGTAACATATAAAACCGATTTGAAACATTAAATATAAACTAAAGCTTTTAATATAATAAAATTTAAATAAACAGACAGAGACTTATTAAAGGAAATTTGAAATGATTATATTTAAATATGTTTGAAAATTAATTTTCTCCTATAATGATTTTATTTTTAAGACGGAAATATATATTTAAGAGGCCTTAAAAATTTAGAATACTTCGGGATAAACAAAATCGTTTTTAGAAGCAATAAATGTTTTAAAATATTACAAAAAATGGTTAATTAAAAATCTTAGCTTCGTATTTACTTTTAGGAGGGAAATTTCATTTGAACTCATATGTGCTATTATGTGATATGAATAATAATAATAATACAATAAATTAGGTTTTTATGATTCTAGAAGTAAAAGAAAATTAATTGATCATTTGTAGTAATAAAGAATTAAAAATTAAATGAAACTATAACTAGTATCAGTGCCTAACTTAATCTTTTTAAACCATATAAGAATACTTTTTAAAATGTAGATGGTGGTTTTATGAAGTGGTAGGTAAATTCAAAGAAACAATTTCATTATAAAACATATGTCGAAAAGGAAGTTTAAATCATATTAAACCAAAGTGAAGAGGGTAAACCATATGAATAACGTATAAATTATACCCCCAATATCACAGAATTATAAAATTGTTGGACCACTGCTATTAAAGGCCATGTACAGAATAACGACCATGGCCATTTGTCTCTACGGATAGATGATTTTTCAATTGAATAGTGATCGAAAATATTTATCGTTCTATTATAAATAACACTTTAATAAATCATCATTAAATGCATGTTTAACAGATGACAGGTCTTCATCCAATTAAATTTTTAGAATCCATAAATTTATCATTTGTTTATTTAAACACACTTTATATTTAAAAACTAATTAACTTTTAAGTATTTATTTGTTGAACCAGATATTCACAACCTGCTTTAAATATTATGTATAAAGAAGTTGTGCATTCTTTCACCGGTAGTTAAGTCGTTAGAGCAATTGACCGAAAATCTGTCGATTGCTGGTTCGGAATCTGACAGTGTGTTTTCTCCGAAGACTGAGTCCGTCGCCAAAAGCTCCTCGTGTAGCTGAGTAGTGCATCGTTAATATTCACTCACTACCCAAAGACTGGAGTTTCACTTAAAGTATTGCTTATTATTTTGGAATCTTGCTGGTTCTATAGAACTTTCTTTAGTGTATGTAATTAGATGCAGCGGAGCGCGCATGCCCATTTCTTTCTCGAATGTTCAGCGTTATAAAGCGGAATCCCAAGTCAAGACGCCACTCATAGCCACGCTCCAGATCGCCTCCAACCAACCAATAGCCAGCAAGCCTTCCGCAGAATGAAACTACACAACGTCGTTCCAACATCTCAGACTACATCATGATATGGGATTATCAGATTGCCAGTCCAGACGCACAGATACCAAATCAACCGTTGAACTGGGAATTTTCTGTTCTAATAATGCACATCAATTCTAACCGTGTGGTTATTTCATCTTCGTGACAATATGGCACAATAAATGCAATTTATTTATAAAACTCTTCGTCACGATAATTTGTACTTGAAATTTTAGCAGAACTAATTTGAAGACAATAACTTACTGCGGAAATGTCACATTAGTGGCCATATTTATATTTAAAATTATATCATTAAAATATTTTACGTCATTGTTATGGCACCATGTCCGCCATACCATGTGATAATCCAGACCACACAGAAATTGTACTCTAAAATAAAATTTCAATCAGACCATCACAATACCATCTGAAGAAGAATATGCAAATTACAGGAAACCACCAGATGCCGCGAAGAGCACGTCACAATGACGAGAGTGTAAGAGAGGGTATATAAGAAGAGGCAAAGAAGTAAATTGTTCACAAGCGCTTTAAAGGCCTGCGAAATACCATAGTTACATTGGCAAAGTAAGGATTTGATGATTTTACGTGGTAGAATTATCGGATCACCAATGTGGACGTTCAATGAAGTATTCGAGGAACTTTGGAATTGCCGAGGCCGCGGTCCTAGGTTTTGGGTAATGATTCCACATGATGGTAATGTGATAGATGCATGGGCGTCAGGTCGCCCTTCGAGTTACAATTGACCGAATGAGGACCGATATCTGGTAGTTACCGCCAAAAGAAACAGGACTTATACTGCATTAGGACCATTGCCAGCTTCTTCATCGGTACGACAGTTTCAAGGCATCCTGCATGACGCTGAACATTAGTCTATAGCGTCGTAGGCTCAGCGATGGCAGCACACACCGAACGGCGGCACGC